>JAHBBA010000929.1:0-47230 GCA_018806925.1 Skeletonema costatum | reverse complement strand
CTTGATGATTTCGCTTTGTTCCTCATTTGGCTTATCGTCCTTGTAATTTGGATGGACAGTCTCGATGTCCACAACATCGTCTCCCCTAGAATTGGTGCACTGGTTAGCCGATACTGCCTCCTCCGCATCAGCCACCGCATCCCTCTTGCTAGGCCTCATGCTCATTGTGTATTTCTTCGCAACGTTGAAGACAGATTCATCCTCGATCCAGTCTAGGTTCGATTCGGTTATTGTTATGTCATGGTAGCCACGGTGATGCTTCTTCAGCCACCGCAGCGCTGTAAGGACCTTGTTCTTATTCACCCTGAAATGCTGAGAATGGGACACTCCTGTCACACGGTTACTGACCTGTCGAATGAAGATGACCATGTTAGATTCTTTTTGGGGAAGATCCGTACACATCTCGTCGATGTTTTGTGGAAAGGCTACGCAGTGCCCGAAAATGCCATACGTGCCATTCTTGATGTGGTGAGACGGGATGAGTGGCGAGCACCTCCTAATCAGCAACTTCTCAGCCATTGTCAGGCTTTTGAGTTCATTGGGAATGTCGTATCTCGGGACGGGATTCCCTTCTTCGTCAAGTCTGAGATCCCCGTCAGCTCGACGCTCAAACCAAATAGGCTGGAGGTTCATCTTCAGATAGTACTCAGTTTCGCTGCACTTGTTCGTCCGGCACGTGTCACACGTGACGTTGCCTATCTCTCCCTCGGCATCCATTGACCAGGCCTCCTTCTTGGAGAAGACGAGTTGTTCTCCAGGCAAACGTTACAGGTCTCAAGTTGCAACGTCCTCATCTTGTATTCGAACTTGAAGATTTCCTCAATGTTCCTCCTCTGCCGCTTTGTCTCACGTGAACGCCCCATTGCACCATGCCTCGGATTGTCCATGAACTTCACGTCGGCGTTGATTGTTAGCCTGACGTTATGGGCGTCCTTTCGACGATCTATGAACTGCCTCAGTGCCTTCTCCTGTAACTTGAACTCCCTCCTGCTGTTCGGTCCTGCAAAGAGATTCTTCTCGTAGAACTTGTCCACGATACCATAACTGAGAGAATCAAGGTACAGCGAGTTAACCACCTCCTTCGCCTCATTGTACTCTTCGCCGGGATCAGCCCACCAGATGTATTTCTCCGTCATACGCCGCTTGTCAAGGTCGGCTTCTTTGTTCCTCGTCCTTCTTCTTTTGACTCGGACGCTATTGTTCGTCTCGCCACAGGATGTCCGCTGTCGCTTATTTGTTCTCAGACCTTGCGGTAAACGTGGGAGTTTGGCCCTCTCCCTCACCACTTACGCTCATGTCATCTCCACTGCAATCGTCTGCATCCTCCTCACTTCGTTGTTCTCGTGACTCACAACTGGTTCGATGGGCTTCTGACACTGCTGGTGCTTCATCGTGATCGTGTCCATCCTCCTCGTCATCGCTATCTTCGTCTGCGTCCTCGTAGGGGGGGATGACGAACACTTTGCTGAGGCTCTTCCACAGTGGGTTCGGATTGACCAGACGCCGGTCGTGGTCCCCGCTGGATTTCGACCCGCCTTATTTGATGCACAGTTCTATACAGCCACGTCCCATCTGATACTTGGATAATTTTATCGGACGAAAGAGCCCCAATGGATGTCACTACCCCTTTGCTCGGCATGGGCTTCTTTGAATCTCGGTATTCAATTACATCTCCAAGCTGGACGTACGCATTGAGGCTGTTGTTGGTAGACGTAGGTTCCTCGTTGAAGCCTGTCGTATGGTCGAAGTCAAGTCCATCGCGAAACTCTTCGATGTCGTCTGAAGGAAGAGCACGGAATACAAGTGCAGGTACGCAAATAAATGGTTAAGGACGAGTCGAGAGTTGTGATGGAAGATTTCATCCAATAAACCGAACTTCGGTTTTATTTTGAACTCACCTGTCGTATCCGCTATCAAAAGATGGTCGTTGTCCTCATCGTCAAGTCCGCCTAAATCATCAGCGCCGTCATCATCGCGCCAAGACAAATCTGAGTCTTCATTTGATGCGGTGTCAAGGCGATCGGGATAGGATGATATTATGACGACTTCGTCTTCCTCTTCGCTGTCCGACTCTAACTCTAATGGATCAAGGCGAGCCGGCTGTGTCATCACCCTGTGATGTTGATATACGTTCGTAAGACATCCATACATGGTGAACAGTTCTGCTCTCATCCGATTAATATCGGCTTTGTCGTAGTGGAAGAGCTCATTATTGTCAATGTAAGTCTGAAGCCTGTTGTTTATGTCGGTCATGAGTACTTTCGTGTGTACTCTTTGGACCAAGTTGAAGGCGTTCCTGAGAAGGAAGACACCGCAATCGTAGTTGTTATCCTGAATCGGCACTAAGTAAACGGAGGATTTTTTGTTAGTGACGGTGTAACTAAAGCCATTCGGATAAAATCATACATAGCGTTATTCAAATGACGTCATCTCCTTCAACTTCAACTTACCGCTTGGACAATGAAGCTGGAAAGTCCTGTGAGTGAATGGCTTCGCTTCTTTATCAAGAGTGTCATTAAAATGTCTGCCCCATTCTACGTTGAGGACTCCACGAATAGCCCAGCCAAGTTGACGACGATCATGCATTGTTGAACTGCCCAGAGAGTCCAGATGAATCATACACGACACGCCTTGTGAGTAGTTCGGATTGCCATACCGCTTGGAAGTTTGCTTGATCAGTTTAGGTGAGATGACAGCAATGAGACTCCAATGATACCCGGCGTGGATTGGGAAGAGAAGCAACTTCTTTTCAAATATATTCACTTTCTTCAACCAACGTTGGAGCGACTTGTTGTACCCATTCGCCATCACGGCTGATATGAAGTAGCTGGAAAAGACATAAACATCGGAATTCGTGTCGTTGCGGGACCTTGGTGTAGTCAGCCACTTTAACCAAGTATTGATGATGACGTCATTTAGAAGCTGGTGCGGTTTGAGAGTGGCCACGTCATTACCATTCACGACCAATTTTGTACCGATTATGTCTCGGAGCGAGTTCTCGAAAAAGTGTCGCGATGAGGTGCTGCCGCTGCTCACATTGAGTCTTTTCAGTTGCACCTTCAGCTCGTTCGAGCACTCGTCGGCCGATAATAGGCTTTGATCTGTCGACCTAAATGGTAGATGAAAAGATGTTGCGTCCCCACTCACATAAGAAGTGACCATCTTCGTCTGTAATGCCGCCGGCTGAGGAGGAGGGGTCGCTTCAACGTTTGTTGCGGTAGCTTTGATAATTGCATTGGCGAAAGTCTCAAATCTCAATGATTTCATATCATTGTGCTTCTGGATTGCAAGAATGTTGGCCAGTGTCACAACAACAACTACAACAGAGTTGTCTCCACTCTTCGAGGATTCGAAGTCCAGCCTCACTTCGGGCTTTCCTGTTTTCAGCTCCCTCGCTCCCGATCTCGACTTGCTCTTGATGATTGACTTTTTTATCCCAACATCACGTAACTGTTTTACCCGCAGAACAGATTGAAGCCAGGTCGTGACGTAATAAATTACATGCTCGACTGATATTGATACGCCGCTAGATTGTTTTGGTACAGGTACAGGCGATTGATTCGAACTCGGACGTCTGTTTTGCTTTGTTTTCTCTGGCGTGATAACTGTGTTTGTCAGAAACGGGAGAACAGAACGTTAGTATTAGTAATGGTGTTAAAAAAGGTTCTGTAAAAACGTTTATCACGTTTAAGGATCTAACCCCTCCTTCATAACAATCCCCTCATCAACACTCCAACCCCTCCACCCTCCCCTCCCCCAATCACATTTAGGTCTGAATTATCCAGAGATTGGTTCTTCCTCGATCTCATCCCAATTAGGAAAGTTGTTATTCCTGTAAATGTAAGCTCGATCACTTTCGCCCACTTCGTCGAAGGAGTTGTACCCGATTGAAAGCAAGAATGATTTGATATCATAATCAGTGAAGTACTTGTTCAGATGGATATTTTTTGTTGTCCTGCCAAATCCATTTTTGAACGTGAGTTCAAAATCATCCTTGAAGTCTTTTAGTAAAGCGTTCTCAGAGTCGTAGGGTGTGTTTTTCAATCCGCCATTCCTGTACAGGCCAGCCATGAAGCCATTGTACAAACCAGGAGCCTCATCCTTCAGGTAGTCGAGGTGGAAAATCGCAGGGACTCTACCATCAGAGAACAACCTGCGGAAGTTGTCATGCACCTTGTTAACATGTACGTCAAGGGAGAACCCTTTTGGGTTAAAACTCAACAAAGTCATCAACTTTGTGGTCGGGTACGGCATCACACCAATCTCGTTGCCTTTTGCTCTCCTGCGATGATAAGCGTTCTTGCCGAAAACTGTACAACGAATGAAAGTCTCCTTGAATGCCGTGTAGACTTTAGGGACATTACTTTCGATCCCCTGTTTCAAAAAGGCTTCAAACGATTGGACTATGGGAGTGCTCCTGAAGTGCCAGCCACGGCGACCCAGGTTGGGAAAGATAACCAAGCTCGTCATCATTCCTGTATTCTTGTCGATGAATGGGTGAGTCACTTCGATGATGGCTGGACAAACTTCGGTTGACTTCTTACTAGGAGACTTCGACGCAACAATCGACTCAATCAGCTGAGGCGACCACCCCTGCAACACACCACCAATAGTAGATGCAGCTTTAGCTTCAAATGCAGCTTCATTATCACCACCACCACCAATACCTGCACCACCGCTAACTTCACCAACTCCATCACCAACATTGACCTTTGTAGTTGACAACTCACCTTGTTTATTGGACTTGGTCGTATCAACAACACCAGATTGGGAACTTGAGGAGAATTCCCTAGCGAACTCTTTACCAAACATAGCCTCTGCCGGTGTTTCACCACTTTGGACTCTCTGCAAATCCTTTAGCTCCTTTTGCAATGCATAGATACGCATCTCCTTGAGTGCAACCTCTTCCTTGAGGTCTTTTTCGGTATACTTCTGATGTTTTTTAGCAGCCTTTTCTTCTGGGACGAAAATCTCCAAAGATGTGCGAGGAGGAGCATAAGGGTTGAAAGCCGACGTCTTCGCTTCTGGAGTCATCAATTTGTCACCCTGATTTTGTTGCGTTTTCTGTTTTTTCTCACCTGCATCATTCTCAACAGAAGGTAAACGGCCAGAGTAACCACGTTTCGATGGAAGAGAAGAAGGCTGCTTGATGCCGTTGCTGTTGCTGCTGGCAGCCGCAGCAGCACTCTCAACGCAATCAAATAATTTCTTCCCAATTTGGCCACTTTTTGACTTGGCCTGGAAAGAGTCGTTGTTGTCGTCATCATCAGAATCACTGCAGCTGCAGCTGTCGCCACCATTGTCGCTGTCACTGTCCACAAGATCCTGCATACTACGAGTACTATTCCTACGGTGACGCTTGGAATTAATGTCCTTTCCGACACTAATGTCGCTTGATTCTACGGAAGAAACAGACGATTCGTCACCAGAATTGAAGAGGTCAACAACACTTTCCTCACTTGACGATGCAACGGAATAAGCCTTGTCATCGTATCCATCTTGATCTTGCTTCAAAGATTCGTCATCCTTGCCCGAATCGGTCGAACTGCTACGATGCTTGTGCAATAACAATTTCTCCTCGTATTCCTTCGCTTTTTTCAAGGAGCGGAAATGCCTTCCGTCTGGAGAGATGTATTGACGGTCTTTTTTGCCATCCTTGCGAGTCGATTCCTTTTTGACCCAGCCAGAACCAAGTCCAACCTCTTTCAACGAACTGGAGCCGAACTCGAACGGCGGACTGTTGGTTGAAAGCAGGCGGATACGAATATGTTCGGAGTTAGTTAGAGTGACATTGTCCGTGACACGACAAAATCTTCAAAAAACCGAACATTGGTTTAATTCTTACCCATCGCTTCCAGACACTGCTTTCGATTTTCCATCCTTGCGGGCTGGTTCCTTTTTGATCCAGCCAAGAGCGAGATCTTCCTTTTCAGCCGAAGTAGAGTCGAACTCGAACGGCGGACTGTTGGTTGAGAGCAAGAGGATAAGTTTGGAGTTAGTTAGTGACTCATTGTCCGTGACACGACGAAATCTTCAAAAAACCGAACATTGGTTTAATTCTTACCGATCGCTTCCGAGGTCGACTTTGGATTTTCTAAAGTGATGAAAAAGGGAGAATGTTAAAAGCGACAAGAATGTCTCTACAAGGTGAAATGCGCAACCAATATCTACTTACTTTTGGGGAGACAAGGAAATAATCGACCCAGAACCGGCGTTGGTGGCGTTGTCAACTTTGGTATCGAAAGAGCCGGCAGAGGTGAGAGCGTTAGTGCGGTTGATAAGTGCGTCGACAGCTGCGTTGACCAAGAGAGCTTTCTTCTTTGGATAGGGACCACTTTGACCGAGAGAGAGAAGAATGAACCAAAGGTCTTTTTGCCCAAAATTTCCAAATGCCGCAGTGAGTAAATTGTTTGTGTCATCAGGTAGAGCCGCAGTTGGACCCAGCTTCTTGCGAGCAAGCGAACGAATCACATTACTGCTGGGTTTGACGTCGCGCCAGTTGATGGAATGGACTTGATCGATGTTTGACTTCGTCTTTGTCTTCGACTTAATCGAAGAAGGAGGAGAAGGCTTCTTGCTCTTGCTGGTGCGGGAGAAGCTGGACTTCTTCTGGCGACGATAGCCGTTGTCGGTGGCGTTGGAAGATTCAACGGAAGGAGAGCGTTGGAAGGCGGCCGTTTTCATGGTGCGTTGTAGACTGTTGAAAGATCGCAACAAGACGAGCAAATTTATGAGCAATGCTGTCGATGTTTTGCAAGCGCATGCAGATAAGAGCTTTGAGGGAGTTGAGAACTATCTAAAGTAATTCCCACGTAGCAGGGGAAGAGTACTTAATTCCGACGTTAAAAGATATCTTTTTGATGCCAATGCTCTGCACTTCCGCGGCAATATTAGCTGGCTGCTTCCGTTCCGCTGGAGGGAAGAGATCCTTGAAAAGGCAAGCTCGGTGATGAGAAGAGTTTTGAAGCGGTACTCAATGTTGACATGTTAAAATTGAATATTGATTCCTACGTGAAGACACCGACGAAAGTGCAGGAAGTTGGGATCTGGCGCAAAGGAACAGCAGCTGCACGCAAACACAGCAGCACAGCAACCTGGAAGTGGAAGAAGAAGAAGACTGCCGAAGATATCTTGAGAGCTTTGCTGCTGACACTGACTCAGCAGCACGACACTTCAATACCAAAGATATCTGGGCATTTTCTTCAAGATTTCAATGCAGTAAAATCAAGTACTAATTCCTCAGTTGGAACATTACGCAATTCAATTGCACTTGGAGATTATTGGCTGCTTCCGTTCCGCTGGAGGGAAGAGATCCTTGAAAAGGCAAGCTCGGTGATGAGAAAGTTTTGAAGCGGTACTCAATGTTGACGTGTTAAAATTGAATATTGATTCCTACGTGAAGACACCGACGAAAGTGCAAGAACATGGAAGAACCAACTGCTTAGGTAAAATGAAAGAGAACATTGAGAAGGCAATCCTCATCGGTTGTAGCCAAGCACGGTTGGGGTTGGTTACGTTTTACGTTGTCGATGATCCTTGCGGTGAAAAGAGTAGTGCACGTAATGCACCTTACAGGACCACTCTGCATTGAACTTCTAAATAATATGATAGGAGGTGATTTCTAATTTTAGTCGTTGTGAATAACCTCCCTTAATAATATACATAAGATGTCTCTCCTTCATTATAAGTAAGATGTCTCTCTTTCCATTCTAGATCATCTTCGGCTTCTTTCCTATCTTTACTTGTTGATGCATCCTCAAAAGCTTGATATGCACGAAGTGATCCGGCATACTCATCTTCGCTGATGTATCCATCTTGATAATAATACGTGAGCATCAGCACTGACTGATAACATCCAAAACTAGCAGCAATAATAAAGTGCTTAGAGGCTCTTTCGTAGCGGTGGTTGTCATCCTCGTAACATCCAAGAAGAGATCTAGCATGTGGATGTCCAGCGATTGCGGCCTTCTCCAGATGTCGGAGCCCGATTTCCTCATCCTTCTCTATACCATCTCCACTCCGATACCTAACTCCCATGTTAAAATGCGATTCAGCGTCTCCTACCTCAGCTCCTTGCTTCCAATAAAGAAATGCATCGTCATATTCATTTTTAAGGAAATGAAGAGCTCCCAATGTGTTCATTGCAACGGGATCTTTTGAATTAGCTCTCATTTTCAATTGCTGCTTCGCTTCTTCTTCACTTTTGCAAGGCGGTACTCGGCAGAAAAGACAACTGATAGGTTGAGCCGTATTGCTGTTGCTCTTGTAATAGGAGTAAGCACAGCCGTTACAAATCGTTTTGCAACAACTCGTGTGCATCACAAGATTTCGTCTATTTAGTGGCAAGAAGCACACCGGACAATCACCGAGATGACTTTCTACAGGTTGTGTAAACAGAATAGCTGCTTCTTCAAGTGTGTTGTCCTCATTACCATTACCGTTGTCGTTTGCGTTGGACGACGCAACGGAAGGAGAGCGTTGGAAGGCGGCCGTATTCATGGTGCTTTGTAGACTGTTGTAAATCGCAACAAAACGAGAGCAGTTGGCTTCTTCTGGGTAAAAAGGCAGAGCAACTTCAGCTCCAAAAGTATCTTTGGCACTTTGTTCCAGATGGCAATGAGTGGAAGATTAAGTACTCAATTCCTCTGTTGGAATACAATTCGCTGCAGTTGCACTTGGCAAGTGTCCTTTCCGGAAGGAGAAGAAGAAAAAGGTGCCGAAGATATCTTGGGAACTGGGCGGCTCATATCGAGAGCAGTTGGCTTCTTCTGGGTAAAAAGGCAGAGCAAACTTCAGCTCCAAAAGTATCTTTGGCACTTTGTTCCAGATGGCAGTGAGTGGAAGATTAAGTACTCAATTCCTCTGTTGGAATTCAATTCGCTGCAGTTGCACTTGGCAGGTGTTGCAGCTCAAGGGACCTTTCCGGAAGGAGAATGCCGAAGATATCTTGAGAACTGGCGACTCGGCTGACGTGTTGTATTTTGATATTGATTCCTACGTGAAGAGCAATCAGAAAGTGCCTGGTAGATCCAAACTCCCGTGAAGCACCAAGATCTGCACATTGCCAACAAGCAAAAATGCAAGCAAGCAGGCAAGCACACAAGCACACAAGCACTGCGGCAAGCACAACACACAACATCATCGGCAGATATCTTTCTCAAGAAGAGAAGCACAGAAGCATCAGCAACGCCAGCGGGCAACAACAACATAAACATGAATGAGTTGGAGGGCGGCAGCGGCAGACCAAGTCCAAGCTCAAAAGCGCCAAGTGACAGCGACAGAAACAGCAATGCGGAAGGCCGCGATGACATCAATAGAAATTCAAACTCAACCGAACGGAATAGGCGATCAATTTGACTCTGATGTCGACGCACGCAACGATACTTCTACCAATTCTTGTGGCAAACAAAACGTGCACAGTCTTGATAACCTCAGCATGAACCCAAGCATGATAGCTCTCACAACAGTTGAAATTAAGCAAGGGGACAAGACAATTATTCTGACCGGAAATATCAATCAAACAGACCCTCAGAATTCGATTCTACATGGTGTCCAACGATCTGGCGTAGGCAGTCCAAAGAGAGATCTAGCAAAACGTATCAACTCCTCAATAATGATCTGCGTGTTAGTACCAAAGGAGAAAGAGGAAGAGGGAGATGAGGTAAGTGCTTTAACTTTCAAAAAACCGAAGTCTGGTTTTTTTCTCTTCGAAAAGCTTGACTGACAAAAATTGTGACACAACTATCTCATCATGTTCAGCGAAAGTCGAATTTGATATCAGCCTACAATACTGGCAAGATTGTACCGGAGGCAATTGAAGGACAAGAATATTATCCGCTTGCAACAGACGCTGGCCTCGTTGACATGGTTGAAAGTCCAGACGCTGATATGCGAGCCTTCTTTGCTGGCCAAGGCTTATACAACAGAAGGCCAAGAACTCATCAACAAAATAGGTCAAGCAAAAGGTTGGTTCTACCAAGACATCCCCCAACAGCTAGTACCGAGGCAGATCCTTACGAAAGATTCAGAGAGTACAAAGAGAGATTTCAGCAGCAATTCCGATTTTACGTCTTTTGGTTGGAAGGCAATAACCGATCAATTGGCGTCACGTGCTCATTCAACAAAGTGATGGCGATGAAAGACGGTTCTGTTGTGTTGGATAAAGATGGAACAAATCTTCTCACTAAAAATTGGTGTGACATGAGTGACGATGAGTACGACAACTGGAAGTCGAGTGAAATGGAGGCAGAGGGGAGAAGCGGAGGTGATGTAATGGATACAATTTACAGGTCCTTACAAAGCAACAACAATGACTCATTTCAAGCTGCGGACGCTGACTTAGGCAAGCCAGTGTCAGTGATGATGATGTGTCTAGCAACCAACCACAATTATAAAACGGCTGCCCAGGTTGAAGAATACGTATTCCGAGCCATGAGCAAAAGTGTTGCAAAGGACAAGCAAGATTCGTCAACTTCAACAAGCTCTCAGGTTATTGGAAGGATGGTGTTCAGCCAAAACAAGCGCCAGCGCTTGGATAAAGCTGGAAAAGGAGGAGGCAAGTACTTAATCAAGTCCGAACAATTTGATGTGGATGAGCTTTTGTACAAAACAAAGGATGGAGATGTGCCTGAGGAAATCTTAAAACATCCTTTTGTGGAAGCGATGATAGACTTTCTCAAGAATCCCGACGCAAATGCTCAAGAGTTTTTGGAGAAAGTCAAGTTGGTTGGTACCGATGGTGCAACTGTCAATGTGCCGGCAAAAGCAACATTCACCAATTTGTTTCGCCCAGAGAACCCAGAGGGAGTACAGAACACACCACTCGAATTTAATTCATTTGTAGTTCTCCCCCTGCTTGCAAAATTGCTGGCAAAGCACGGCCAGGGGAAAGAATACAGTCATGTTGAAGTTCTTCATCTTGCACTAGGTGACATAGGAATGAATTCAGGATCTGTGCACAGGCACACTACCAATCATCCGCGAGAAGAAGAGCTTGGAGGATTGGACTTAGATAGTGGAGGTTGCGAATGCACGTTTTGGAATACTGTGCTCTTTCTTGCTGACTTGTGGACAGTCACCGGTTCGAATGAGGTTGGAGAAGATCTCTTTGGCGCTGTAATGGACAAAATGACATATTTGGAACGAGACAACAAGTTCAACTTTGAAGCTGTCTTAGGTAAGTTGAGTACCAATGATTCAAACCAGTTGATTATCAAAACACTCAGACACAACCCACAACTGCTTCTTTCTTTCTCTATCATTACCACTACAAGGTCGTATGTATGGTCTCATTCAACACGCATCACAGAGACTCCAAACTACAATACGCAAAAGTTACTTGGTTAACGAAAACGGCTCAAAAAAATACAACATTTCGACTGCCAAATTGGGCAGGCTAGTTCGTCTAGCAATTGTGAAAGACGTCGCGGTTGTTGTAAAGGGGCAAGGCTTTGATTTCAAAATCAATCCCAGCTTGAGGACCAATGCGAAGTGGTCCGAAGTGGATGAGAACATCAAGAAGTACGTACGCTGCAAGCAGAGCCGAAAGGAGTAGTACCTGAAAACACCATGAAGAAACTGATGATAGCGATCAACAGAAGCTTGCAAACGCCTTTACAAAATACTAACAGGTACGCTATCAAAACCACGTCCACAGATCGCACTGCATTGGAAATTACCTTTTGCCTATGGATGCTACAACTTGAATGCGACGACAGGCTTGATCCGAAGTCAAAATTACATCCATACAACGGAAGGAGATTTCAAGACATCGATCTGAAAATGGACTTCAACGGAGAAATGAGGCAAGTAGATAATTTCCTCCACTTGGCACCGGTGACGAACCCAGGCAAAGATGGATTCCTTTCCTTAGGCTTGTTTCGTTGTCAGCACTTGCCATCAAACCAGTCAGGCGAATAGCACCGACACCTCACCATTGATTCAAGCCCTTGTGCGAGTGATGAAAGAATAAGGACAAAACCCAAATGAAGGAATCACAGTTGAAAAGGAAAGCGAGCAAATCTGGGGACACTTCCGGTACGGCGAAGAAAAAGCAGGCCGTTGGAGACTCAAAAGCAGACAAACAAGCGGATGCAGACAAGAACAAAGAGAATGCCAAAATGAGTGGATATGGAAGTGACGAGAAAGGTGATAAGATAGCTAAGTTCTTCATGAAGATTGGTGTTGTATTTGACAATGCAGAACAACAAAAGACGACGATACGCTCTCTTCTTGACCGTATCCCAAAGGTTGACAGTGATGAACCTGGGGGAACCGCTAATGAGGTGAAGGTGACACTGTGGCTAATGAGGGTGAAGGTGACAAGCTTGTGACAAATTCAATTGCAGATGTGACAAACGACGCTGGTGATGAAGACAAAGGAAATGAATCAAGTGCTCAAATGTCATTGGAAGAGGAGGATAATATCAGAAGCGAAGACGAAGATGATGACGAGGAATATGAGGACGAAGATGACGACGAAGAAGAAATGGAACGGACAACAATCTGTGAACTGCTGGCAAAAGGAAACAACCCACAGATGAAGAATAAGAAAGACAGTGTCAGATTGAGTCTTGCCGATACAATCAAAAAGGGACATCTATATTCAACTCGCCAGAAGCAGAGGCAGCTCACAACAGAAGATGACACATTTATTACAACAACCTTTGAGAATGACACATCTGTAGAACGACGAGACACTGCGTTGAAGAAGTATGCTGAAAAATACAACGTTGTTGTGAGAAGTTGGTATGCGGACGAAGAGGGCAAATTGCAAAGCAAAACAATCGAACCGACAGATATGAAGACCACATCAACGTCAAACACAAGAGCAATGCACATCTACGTGAATCAAAAATACCAGCCAAAAAGCGCATCAGAAGCCATTGTTCTGAAAGGTTACGCACTCTTATCGACCACGGTGAAGACCGTTGCACGCAAAATGTAGACAGCACAAAGAGTACTATACACTGCTTCGAAAACCAGATAAAGTGTAGGGGGATGGGGAATAAATTAAATAGAGCAATTGCCACTCAAGAAGAATCTTCATAAGTCAAACTGGAAATTAATTAAGATCACTCGAATTGCTACAAAAATTCCACATCACAGAACACCCTCAAATTAGATACAGAATCACGGTAACAAGAGAAATTAACATAGCACTCCAATTGCTCCACAAGCAGCAGACTGCGGTCTAGAAGGTTATCAGCATCATAGTTGACAGACATAAGCGAAGTAAACCCCAGGAGGATGACGTTCAAATCAAGCACGAAAAGCAGTATATCGACAACCGGAACTTGGCAACAAATCATTCGATGAAGCAAATTAAGTTGATACTTGAAGAGACCTCGTTGATATCGAATAAATGACCTCAATCCGCTAACATGAGACGACTGCTTACCCCACTTCAAATTAAAAGCATGATTCCGAAAGACATGATAAATATCCATAAAAACGCCATAGCCAGCGCTGGCACAGCAAATTACATCTGAAGTAATATTCGCCAACTCAGAACCGGACCAAGAAACAGATGACTCTTTTGGAATTGACCGAACCAAAGCAATATAGCAGATACTACCGGCGCTGAATGCAGCATTAAACTTTTCTGTATTCAACATAGTCCAACCGCTCCGCATTACAATAATATCCCAAAAACGCCAAAAATTAATGTCGCACAAAAGATGTCGCCTATCGACCAGTTTGACTGCAAGCGGTGTCTGAAGCAGCAAACCGCCAGCACACCTAAAAGCGTTCAAACTCTTAAGGTCGGGTGAAAAATATTTATCTGTGGCTGCGTCAGTAACAACTGTAACACTATCAAAACAACCAGCAGAAAGGGTGGAACCGCATGATGAATTATAATTGTCCAGCATCGCCACCAACAAATTGCGTTGAATAGGGCGACGGACATGACTACGGCGATGTTTGAGAGCAGCGGCTCGTTCGGACGACGTGAACATATGAACACACTACTGTTCTTCTGTCACGTTCAATAAAATACAAATCCACGACGATTTCACCCAACTCGGATGCATGGGTGTGTGTGATATGATTGTGCGCACTAGTGAGCTTTTTGCTTCGGCCTCCAGCTTTGTGCGTTTCGTATTTATCTGAGAAGAGAAAAGAGGAAGAGGGACAGAGAGACATTTTAAATTCGGGTAAATAAGCTCTGCTAACAAGGTCAAGCAAACACGAAGCTTGGAGCTTGGACGGATGCGTTGAAAAAGTTTGATCATGTAATGTACCAGGTACAGAAAAGAACAACTCTCACCTCACACGCACTGCAGCGCAGCGCAACCCGTCGTCAACGCCAACTTGACTTATCATTGTGTTTAGACAGCGCCGTCACGGGTAACCACTCTCCGATAGCTTCTTCATAAACAGGTATCCTCCATTGGTAACTCTCTGACGACGCTGTCAATAGAAGCTGCGACAAACAAAGTTACATTGATGGGATAGTCACATCCATAACATTCCTCAAACGCTACAAACCGTCCACGCACCGAAGAAACACCACAAGCGGAAAACAAAACGAGATGCCAAGAAACAAACAAGGTGCTAAATACAACACAGAAGAAGAAAAGACACACCAATGTGAACAAATACCAAATCTGCAACAGAGGCGACTACTAAGAGAACACCTCGGTTTACTCAATACAAAGCTAGGGAACAAAATAACAGACATACTGCTAAGCCAATCGGACCACAGCACGGCAAGAGCAAAACTAGTGGTATCAAGGTATATCACTGAAAAACAAATATTGCATCCAAACAAGAACAAGCAACAGATTATTGCCGGAATGACAAAAGACACAAAGTACTTCAACACTGATGAAGGATTGAAAACAAAGACAAAAGAAACAACAGACATTAACACGAGGAGGAATGTACCACCCACAATTGTATACTTGAGAAGCAACTACAAACAACCTAAGCTGCGTTGAACAAATTGCCATTAATCTATACTAATAAAAACGTACTGACTGCTGATAGCCGACTGCCGATAGCTAACTGACAACAGCCGACTGCCACAGCCTGCTGCTGACTGCTGATATGTTGTTGCTGTT
The DNA here is from genome assembly GCA_018806925.1 of Skeletonema costatum. NCBI lineage: Eukaryota > Bacillariophyta > Thalassiosirophyceae > Thalassiosirales > Thalassiosiraceae > Skeletonema > Skeletonema costatum. The sequence continues at coordinate 32,165 of JAHBBA010000929.1, read as the reverse complement.
GTCGTCCAATATAAACATGTGCAGTGTCCTGTTAGCTGTAAGAACATGTCGACTCTGATTGGATTGGATACCCTCATCCACGGATAATTGATGCACCGCCACTCTTTCCACGCCACTGACAAGACGGCGATTGGTTACCGAATGTATCGTATTATCAACGAGTATTACTTGGGCCAATTTTATATAGCACCGGCTTCCACGGTGCTGTTTAGCAATGAAAATCGAAGCGCTCTTAAACAAAAAGAGTTGCACTACACAATACAAAGATATCGTGTGTGTCCGTTTCACTATTCCACTTGCTATTAGCAATAAGCGGCGGCAGCGGCAGGGGGTGACGACTACTTAATGATGGTGGCGGCGGTGGTACGACGATGCAGTCGGTCTGTGTAAACAGGTCAGTATTTTTTTATGACATGTTGTGCTTGCGGCTGTTGATGAGAGGCTTGCTCCTCCCACGCGTCCTATGCAAGTGCTGTTTAGCAATGAAAATCGAAGCGCTCTTAAACAAGAAGAGTTGCACTACACAATACAAAGATATCGTGTGTGTCCGTTTCACTATTCCACTTGCTATTAGCAATAAGCGGCGGCGGCGGCAGCGGCAGGGGGTAACGACTACTGAATGATGGTAGCGCGGTGGTACGATGATGGTCTGTGTAAACAGGTCAGTAATTTATGACATGATGAGTGGCTTGTGGTTTGTGGTGGTTGTTGATGAAGAGGCTTGCACCATGGGAACCCTTGCAATGTTAGTGCGCACTTAGTTAGTGAGCACTTTGGTGACGGACAGAACTTAGGCCTATTTTTTCTTTAGTGTTCTAAGCTGTTCACTGCGAACCCAAGATGAGAACCCTAAAAATAGAGAACAAAATGAGAATCTGAGTGCCTGCGAGATGGGATTGGAGATTGTCATCTTAGGTTGGGCTTAGGATAGGGGATGGGCTTAGGGTAGGGGAGAGGAAAGGGATGTAATGAGGAAAATTATGGGGGATTGGGGTTTCCCCTCGACTGATCCACCCCCGTTTTGGAGCGCGCATAAACAATAATTATGCCCGCCTCAAATTATTGACTTTGCTCTCACACTCCTCACACATCACTTTCTCACATACTAAACATACAAGCAGCTGGACTTGTGCTTGATAATTTCTCACTCTTACAACTCCCCCCCCCCCCCCAAAAAAAAACCGATGGCTGGTTTATTTTTCAAATGAAATGAGGAAGAAAAGAACTGAGGAACCTTTAGCATTGCAGAGCAACTTTACAGTCGGATACCCTGTAAGAAAAACAATTCCCAGAGACATAATGGGAGAGGCCCCGAGGGCCCGCATTACAGCACAGAACACTCTCACCACTTGGCATGCTGCCAGGCTGTACGGCACCATTTTGATCGGCCCTCGGGGCCCCGGATAGATTGCGTGAAGCGTAATTCCGGGGTGCCGGAGGTGCCCTCAATTCTATGGTGAGCAATAGTGACTAGTTGTGACCAGATATTTCTACAGGAGCCTACGTAGGAATAGTATATGAAGGATTTAGGAAGAAACATTTCCTGTTCAACACGTAGAGGCCCTGTGGACCATACCGGCTACACAGTAGGAATTGATTTTGTATGGGTTTCCTATGTAAAAAAGTACCAGGTATGCTCTAGAGCCACCCGAGTTTGAGCTAAATTGTCATTGCAAGAAAGTGCAAAACTAATTCATATGGTTCTCACAGTGCTGTGTGCACGTTCATCCTGCAGAGAAGCTGTGCAAGAGAAAAGAGAAGCAAAAAACAAAATGACCGGATCGGTCATTTGTACTTCAAATGACCCCAAAATGATCTTTTTGCTTTATTTTTGGTCTTTTTGTTTGCAAGAATGACTACACTACTTTCTTATTTTAACGAAACCGAAATGGCTATATTACCCCATCGAGCGCACTAAACCTGCGAAAAAGAAAAGAGAGCTCTGCGAGACAAGAGGAACGAAAGTAGGTACCTGACATGAGAGCGAGAAAGACACAAGAAGACACAACACACAACACATAGCATTGCAGAGCAACTTTATAGTAGGGTAACCCTTAAAAAAAAACACTAACACAGTAAAAGCAGTAGATGTACCAGACAAGGCCCCGAGGGCCCGCATTGCAGCTCTCTGTCTGTCCCCTCAGCTCCAGAACAGGCTACACAGCCAGGCTGCACGGCACCAGTTTGATAACAATATAACAAACTCTTTAGCCCATTGATGGAATTGCCGGATGATGGTGGAGAGGATGATGGGAACGCAGTGTTCTGTGGACTTCACCAAACCGTTTGTCTGGAGACTCGCATCGTGTAGTGAAATTGGAATGTGTGTATGTGTCGTAATGACTTTCTAGTCTTATGACAGAGCTTCTAAAGAAACATTTCCTCTACATACCCTAAAGTACCATAATCGTACATACTAGTACCACAAATCACCTTCAATTGCACCCCTTTTGACTCCCTTTGTCTACTACCATCACTTCTCTAACCCAACCAACCTTCGGAAATGTTTCCCCAGAAGCGAGACCTATAGTGTGCATGCATCTGCCCCACAACTCGTGGGAGCTGGTATCTGGTAATGACTACATGTCTACCTTACACGACTTTTGTTCCACATAAGACGTGTCACAAGTCACAAGAAAAGCGAAGCTCTAAGAAGGTAAGTCAGCTGCAATGGCGGGATTACATTCCTCCAAGCAGCTACTTAATGCATGTAGCTCAACATATGTAAAACGATTAATTAAGTGCGCCTTTACTTACTCTACAACACATTTTACCTGGAACTATTATTATTTGTGATTTGTCAGTGACTGTTGCATTCAGGGTGAACTTGAATGCATCCCTCGCGGTAGTGCAAACATACTTACAAGGTTGACATAATTGCCACCGTTGATTGTAAAAGATGGCTTCCTAACGCCCCAACGATGGATAGAATAGAAAAAGAAGAAGCAAATGCTTCTGCCGACAACTCGGCCGAGGGCGATATCATCCTCGCCGACAACGGCAGCAATTTCGAAGAGGATGTAATTGTAGATCGCCTGGCCGAAACACGGCCTCCTGGCAGCGGCAGCGGTCAGCCGAAAACGCCAGAGCCAGAGGATGAAGACGATGGTATTAACGACACATCCGATGTGTACGAGGAGAAGAAACAATCTGCGCATCAAAATAATGAGGAGGACACAGATGTAAATGTACAACAACATGTGCATCAAGACGTGCAACAAAATAATACTGAGGAGGCCACATCAACATCACCTCAAGAGGGAACCATTGCTGAGATCCCAGAAGAAAATATCAACACAGCCTATGAATATGAAGATCCTGCAGTCCTAGAAAACGGTGATGACGACAGGAGTATTGTCGTACCAGGATTTATGTTTATCGCCGGTCCAGGCTACACTGGCACGGGAATTCAGACAGGCTACGTCTCCGGTTCAGATGATGGTAATATTAATGAGGGGGCAGTCATTCTACAAGGATTTCTACCCGAAGACGTCCGTCACGTCGGAGAAGGTCGCGAGCCGAGAGCACAAGGGAACAAAGGACAAGGGAACATGTGCAGAGACTTATTGATAATGCTATCACGTTGGATGATTCAGCAGTAAGGCCTATTCCTTTTGAGGAGGATGGTGACGAAGAGAACAATGACTTGGAAGGTGCACACAGTAATAGTTCAGAGAACAATGAAGAAGTGGGGAAGAGTGACAATCGTCGTTGGTTTGTCCCGCTGATGTGGCTATTGGCAGCTGCAGGTATTACTTTGGCCATTGCTCTGCCACTAAGTATGCGGGGAAAGTCGGAAAATGCAGCACAAGATAATACAGCTTCTTTTAATTATGCTGATTGTCTGCCGGGCGAAGTGGATGTGCGTTTTGAGTTGGCAAAATCAATCCTCTCAAGTATCACATCACCTGATTTGCTGGAAGACGAGTCGACCCCTCAGGGCAAAGCAATCCGATGGATAGTCTGTGATGATTCCATTTCTGTCCAACTTCTCGAGAACCAAGACCCTGCTACTGGAAACCTCCCCAAGCAGAAGCACGGCTTTCGACTCGGTGGGGATGCAGGCGAGGTTCAAGTAATCAGGCGGTATATTCTGGCAGTATTTTCCTATTCTACGTCCAAAGTCAGTCCCTGGAATGATTCCTTGAATTTCTTGTCTGCAGATCTTCATGAGTGTAATTGGCATATGAACTACACACGTGGCAACTTTCCCTTTGGTGGTAAGATGAAGTTTTCCTGTTTGGACTTTGTGCAAATACAAATACTTGTTCTCTCATCTTCCCTTTCACATTCAGACTTTGACCCGGTAGGGGTGATTTGTATCATAGACAAAGGCAAGTTATCCTCTCCAATCTCCATTCACGAGGAGTTTCTCTTGAACGACGAGAATTATCCTCTGAGATATTTGGAATTAAATTTGCGGAGTAAGTCTCAACTTTAACTTGTTATTCTTTTCGTTCATAATATCAGAATATTGCTAACAGTATGTATCATTCCTTTGTTTAGTTGATAATGACTTGAATGGGCCATTACCTCTAGAGATTGGCCACTTGATCGATTGCAAGGCCATAGGACTTGAGAACCACCTCCGTTTGACAGGCCCACTTCCTCAAACAATGGGGAACATGACCAGCCTATTCAGCATGGCTTTGATCCTAAATGGGCCAGACTTTGGCGGAGAGCTCCCTAGTTCATTGTTTCAATTGAAGAATCTCAAATACATTCATATCCAGAGCATCTCGGGAAAGGAATGGAGTCTCCCCGCCAACGTGCAGGTTGGTGATAATCCGCAACTTGAGCGACTCGTTCTAGCAAGAAACAACTTCGCCGGTATTATTCCGTCTTGGATTGCAAAACTTGAGCAACTGCAGACTTAGACCTGTCAATGAACAATTTTCAAGGAGCAATCGCAGAAGCAATTGGCGATCTCTCTTCCGTCAAATACCTGAACCTGCTGGGGAATAATCTCACTGGAGCACTTCCCTCTTCGCTTGGAAAGTTGCCTGCGATTGAAGTCCTGATTCTTGGCAATAATGCACTGCAAGGGGAACTGCCAGCTTCAATCGGAAATCTCCGGACGCTTCAGCTTCTTGATGTGGGGTCTAATGAGTTGACTTCGACCATACCCTCATCGTTTGCAAACCTCGAGAGCTTGAGTAAGTCTTATACTTTTACTGAAATACTTTGCTTGGAAATCGTAAACTGACAGACATCTAAAACATGCTTCTCTTGTTCTTGTTCATCAGAGTACCTCGTGCTAGAATCAAACAGGTTCAATGGCACTGTCGACGTATTAGAGTCAATGAAGAATTTGACAATACTGCTGACTAGATCGAATTCATTCAGTGGAGCTCTTCCCGATGGCTTATTTTCTGGAACATCTGGCAGCATTGTTGCTGACATAGGGGACAATAAGTTTACAGGAGAACTACCTACCAGCTTCGCCAACATGAGCAATCTAGTCTCACTGATTGGTGCAAAGAATTCATTTGCCGATAGTACTACAATGAAAGACGTTTGTGATAATACAACGTTGTTGGTTATGGATTGTGATGCTTGTGAATGTTGTGAGGTGTGCTGTGATGGAGATGATGGTGTGTGCGACTTCCAATTGGATGCTTATACATTGTTAGGATATGATTGCGGAGCTTGGCTGAAAGCTTGCATGAAGGATACAGAGTATTTTCCTGGAGCTGGAGTGTACTAGCCTTTCAAACCTACATGTTTTGGTTTGGTGGAGCTGGCCGTAATATTGTATAGTTTATGTTTACAAGAGCCACAGATTTCTTAAGCATGCCTCATCGACTCTCTCTTCTGAGTCTAATATTTGAGGATCCCTTCTCATGATTTGATTGTTCCTCTGTAACAAGCTGGACACTTTAGCTGTGTATTATACTACACGAATGGCAAGGCACGATCATGTGCTGATAATAACAAAGGCAACAAGGCAACAAATACAATACAATAACAAGCTCCAGTCAAGCGAACAAAGATCCTATCTCACTACTGGCGGGAAATATTAGGGTTCCAGGTTCCAGGTTCCATTTAATTTTTTTATGCGCAAAACCTAGATCTAGTTCAAGGCCACTACAATGGCCGAAAATGTATAGACAAGCCTCAAAATCTAATACCAAACGTCTTCTATATATTATTAGTTGCCAAATAAACTATAATTCGTCGATATGGAGCACTTATCGACAAAAATAAGCCACCTTAACTACTCAATCGGGCGGCAACAAATCGAACTATCTAAGAATGACGCATCAGACGTATGACGCCTGAAGTTGCTGCAGCAGCGCCAATATAGTACTGATAGCGCCCCCCAGCGGCTCTATCGAAAGCTAATAGTCTATGCCATCATGTTATTATGGGCGGTGCATAGTGTTTGAGTGGGCATGGAGGCTCCAATAGAGGGTTCAGATAGTAAGTTCATTTTGTTCGTGGTACAACGTTTTTCCAGGTTCCATTTTTTCCCCGCCAGTAGCCTCCGCCCGCTCCATCCGCTCGACTTATCTTAACTATCGACTTTATCAACATAATCGATTGACTATATGGATGGTGGTGGTCCACTGAATCTTCAGCTTCAATGGATAAAAAATCAGCAGCTTCTCACTCTACAAGTGGCGTCGTGACGGCATCCAAATAATGCTACGTCTGAGACCACCACCGCCACCACAAAATAATGCATCATCACGCCGAGGTCATAATAATCGCGTCTCGTCGGGGGATCACAATGATAGAATATCAACGCAACAACGACAATCATCTACGCAGATAAAATCAAAGTCTGTCAGGAGAGGAGGCAGGCAGCGTAAGATCGATGCACATTGTGATGTTATTGCAACTGATGAAAATTCATCCGTGCGGAAATCTTCAATCCATCGCAGCAAACAGAGCGAGAGGCAAGAAGATGAATCGACACAACAGCACTATCGACATAGTAGGCAACGTCGTAATAACCAACAAGTTTCACTGCAAGATAATAATTCCGAATCCAGCAGCCACAACAACCATCAGCGGAGGAGAAGAAAGGGCGGCCCCTCTTCTTCCGTCATCAGCAATCCACAATCTCTTTTCATCGCTCTTATCCGTCTGGTAATTGTATCAACCCTTGCATATTTCATATTAATCAACGCAGTATCAATCATGTACCATATATTCGCCTTTCTATTTGGCCTCTTGCATTCTTCGAGTCGAAAGAGCGCATCATATAAACTTGACAGCGTTCACGTACAAAATATCGAAGAGATACGACATGTACTGGAATTGGCAAAGACAGAATTCGACTTTCTACAAAGTAGTGATCAGTCTCAGTCTCAATTACATTCTGTAAGAGGTGAAGAAAAGATTGGATACTTTGAACAAATTAACCATCCGGGGGATAAGTCGGTAAAGTTGTCTGTGCCAAAGTTCTACGCATCAGTGTCCATTGGGGAGAATGGGAGTGTCAACATTGGTGGACAGAAGATGTTTCGACAATTGACATTAGGAAAGTTGTTGACTCCTGAACTAGTAAAGATGATTGGAGGTGGTCCTACAGAATCCGAGTCCATTGCTCCATACGACAGAACAATCTTTGCATCCATCATTTCCAAAAGTGATTCACATTGTTCCAATACAGTGACCAATTTACTCAAATCTGCAGCCAACCCGGAACGAATCCGTGTGGCAGTAGTAGATCGAACCAATCCTCTGTCAAGACGATATGTAGCATGTGATTCACCACCGATACCATGTAGCAGGGATCCTGACCAGATTTTGTGCATATACAATGCCAATATCGACGTTTACGAATTGAAAACGGAACTTGATGCAGGAGCAATGTTTGCAAGACATATCGGACAACGAATGTACAGAGGTGAATACTATGCGCTCCAGGTTGGAGTTGATGCAGGCAATGTGTTTTCGGATGGGTGGGATGAAGAGCTCATTCGTCAATTGGAAGCCACGAATAATGAAATGGCAGTCATTTCTACCTATCTCTCTGAAACAAAGATACGAGATGCTAATAGACCAATCCAAGCGACTCCTGAACGATACACGATATGTCATGCTTCTTATAAAGGAGATGGACGCGAGAGACGCCTTGAACACATACGTTCTGAGCAGGTACATCAAACTGCACCGCCTGATCGAACAGAGTCTCCCATGCTACAGCCATTTTGGTCTTCTGAACTCTCCTTTTCAAGGGGACACTTTTTGTTGCAGGTTCCATATGATCCTAAGCTTTGTGGATTAGATGAACAAGATGAGGAGATATCAATGGCCTTGCGTGCATTCAGTAGCGGGTATGATTTCTACACGCCTACTCAAAGTGTGATATTTCGAACCAAAGTTGACAGCAACAGCCATAGCAATGTATGCATAGGAAATGCAAAGAAAAAGTCCCGGAAACGTCTATATTCACTCATTGGATTGAACAATAACGATGAGGATGCAATTCCGCATGAATACGGTCTCGGAACGGTACGGGACACTGCCAAATTCTTCACTCTCTATGGCATTCATGCATCCGAGCGAGTTACAGAACACCGGCTGTGCGAATTTGTTACCACTGGTAACATGCATGATGAGTTCGTTCCACACATGAGACATGATGGTATGGGAATTGATTACAATCGTATTAGCTTTCGTTTCCACGAGTTGATTAGCATTCATAAGGACAGTCATCAATGATTTTACCAATGTCACCTGCTCGAGAAAGATGGAGTTATCGGACTATTGATTTAACTAGTGTATAAGTATGTGTATATATTATTATGCTCCAGCACGCATAGGAACAGATCGATTTTCCGAGAAGGTAACTGCTGGCACTTCAGGTAATAACTTGCCGCACATCGCTTGGTAGCACAAGCTGTGACAACCACCGCAAGTTTACAGCGAGGCAGAATACAACAGATGACCAAGATGCAGTATCAATGTCTCCAAGACATGTCACATCCACAGAATCAATTGATGTCGTTGTCATGGGAAACGGAGGCGATGTTGATGCATGAAATGCTCCATTTCTTTCACTTGAATTGATGATATGATCACTTAATTCACTCAATAAGGCCAAGAACAAAGTTATCGACAAGGAAGGTACGTGTGGCGACTCATCCTCTCCATCAAGGGCCTCCCATCCAAGATTATGCACACTTTGTCCCTGAAACACAATTTTCGCACAGGGATATGACAATGGAATGATCCGTACGTTTGAAGAGCTAAAGGAAGGGTTCAATCCAGAAGTAAATGTGATGAGTTGTGCTGCTTGATTCCATGCTGCGCAAATCTCCTTCCGCCCTAAACCAGCCTTTTGATTCACTCGATACGCTAGACGAAGATTATTGATGGTAGGGTAACGACCTACCGTTTGAGTTCTTACCCCTTCACCCCAGTCCACATCAATATGGAACGGTATAGATGACAATTGCACTTTCGATAATGCATCAATCTCACCCATGACACCCGAACATTGTTTGGTAACAAGATGTGACTCCTCTCCAAAAGTATGTGTATCAATTTCCAATGCGTTGAGTGATTCCATGGCCCGATCTTCTTCCTCTGAAATCGATCTCGATCGGATATTTTGATCTTGCATTAGACTTTGTAGTATTCGTAATTCCTCCTCTTGATCATGAAACGCGCTGGCAAGAGCTTCTAGTTCTAAATGGAATGAATCAATTGCCCTTTTTTACATGGAATGATACATAAAATTAGACAGATGGAAGTAGAAATGAAACGTAGAGAAACAGATAAAGTCAACCTTACCATTGAATAGCCGAGTCCTCATCTCCATCTGAAACTATCATATTCGTGTCTGCATTATTTAGATTCACAATTCTAGACAGAATTTTCCGTATAGACGAGGATCGTTCTTCTTCAGATGATGCAGCCTCATCGTATGCCACGCTTTCATCCAGGATAAGATCGGAGTATACCTCGATTGCTTGACCAATTCTGCGATAATAAGGGCCATTTTGTTGCGGTGTAAAGTGTTTTTCAGAAGAACACTGGTGTAGATAAGAATGATTTTCTGAAAAAAGACACAAGATGTGCATATTTCCCCCTTTATTCAACTTACCTCTCAATACAGTCATTGCAATAGTATTTTTCTCCTTCATCCACCTTTTCAGCACTGATATTATCAGCATTTTCCGCCTCTTGTATCATTTCCATTGCTGCTTCCGCATATGCAGCCATTTTCGTACTGGCCTCTTGCAAAGTGCCCTTGTTATTAGAGGCACCTACATGGTTATTATGGGATAGCGCATCGCTCAATATTGAATCAATAATATCATTTTTATTATTTGCATCTGTCGGAGAATGGATGTTGACAAACGAGGCATCGAGCATGCCCATCCCAGCCGTTGCTGATGGATGGAGAATCGTCTTCTTGCCACTATTGAATGATCGAGACGGGTTGTTGCTGCTCGAAGCAGAGTAAGATTTAAAAGAGCAAATAGAACAGGAGCGAGAGGATTTCTGAGGCGATGGCAAGGAGGAGCCTTGCCCCCTCCCCGCGGCTATTGCTTTGTTGTCCATCTTGTTGCCTCTTCCTTTTATAGAACAAAACCAACAAATCAAAGTGAAAATGAAAAATGAAAAATGAAAGAGCGAAAAGGTGCGTAATCGCTTTCTCTTTTGGAAGAAAGAGAGAAGTCATCCTTTGCGGCCCGGCCCGTCCAGGCGATAGCGAGGAGCAATGATGAAGGAGATTGTTTACCGAAGTGGAAGGTCTCTCTGACAATCTTAGATTTGATGACTCAATGTGAAATCGTTTTCATATCTACATAAATGCTGGCGAGTGAAATGAGATGGAGAGAGACGAGTTTGAGTTTGAGCTGCTTGCTACAGTAGCTTACATTACACTCCATCTATAAATCTACCACACATACAATCCCTCTTCTTCAATCTCATATTATATTCTAGCATCATGACATCAACTCAACAAGCACTTCTTCAGAAGCATCCTAAGATCAGCTATGGAAGCAGGATCCTTCAGGTTGAAGGCTTGTAATCCAGATACACGCTTCACCAGATCAGCTGCCGCAGCATTGCAAGCTGCCATACCAGAGACACCAAGGATTTGTGTCATAAAACCTTCACTCTCAAGCACTTGCCTTAGACCCACGACTCCATATGCATCAGATGCACAGAGTACAAGATAAACATGTTCTGGGCGCGAATCTGACACGAGCAATTCTTTCAGCACTTCCACGCCATTATATTTCTCGAACGGAGATGCACCAACTTCCCCAACAATGACATCCGCATCCTGTTCCGCTAGAAGCGTTAGGATTGCAGGTAATACAATTTCTCGATACTCCTCAGCAGGCATGGCTGTAGAAGGACATCCTACATCTGAAAAGTCACAAACGAAGTCAGCACCGGCTTCGGAGAATTGCCTTATATCCTGGTTATATCCAGCACCAGTGAACTTTGCTGCTGCTACTCTCTTAACACCCAAGTCATTCTTGACGATATTAATAATGGATCTCCCAGTAAAAGTCTTGCCAGAAGACATTGAGCTCCCCACAAGTAGAATTATTTTGCAATGAGGCATCTCTCTCGGTTTCTCTTTCGGCCCAAAATCCTTCATGCAAATCTTTTTATCAAGTCGGAGGCAATGTCCTTCATAGATAAATTTTGGTGACGGAGGATGTTTGCTACATCTACTCGTCTCAATTCCAAATATACCACTGCCACAAATCATGTCCATTTTTACTGGTTGACTTGCTTCATCAATTAGCTGCCAAGTTCCGACGATCTCGTATGTCGCAGCCCGATCTCCCAGGGCTCCAACTACGAGATCATTCAGCGTTAGAGGTTGTATGCTGCCATCGCTAAGTTCTAGATTAGCCTCTCCACCTTGTCCGACGTATCGACCTACAATATAGTCACCCGTGGCCCAGATACTTCGAGGAGCTTTTTCGATAGTGAATGGTCTCGTCTTCAGATCTGCAATCCGAGTCAGAGATCCATAGTATGTGTTGTTGCACTTAATCATTGCGTATTTTCGGTCTACATTATAATATGCATGGAGGGGAGATGATGAATAGAAAGATTGATGCCACCTACCAAGCCAAGCCAACCAGTCTTCTCTTCTTTTCGTCTGATCACATTTAGAGCAGGTTGACAGATGAGAACCCCACCTACCGAGCACCAGCCCAGCTAGCCCAGCTACCAGCGAACCAAGCCCACAGTAAACAACACCATGAAACTGAAGCTAAACTCACTTATATATTGCTTCTCTCTTTGATAGTTCTAGTTATTTTTATTGATCTAAGGATGAGTACAACAACTGCCTTTACCCAAGAAGCTGCCCGAGTAGTATCTCACAGTCACAGTCGAGTTCGTCGAGTGGCTTCATTAGCGAGACAGCTGCTTCGAATCGAGAGTATCACGCCCAATGATGGAGGCTGCCAGGCCATTGTGCGCAATCGTCTCGAGAAGATTGGCTTCATCTGCGAGACCATGAAGTTTGAAGATGTTACAAATCTTTGGGCACACCGAGGTGATGTATTCATTAGCAAACCTTTAGTTGTGTTTGCAGGACATACGGACGTTGTACCGAGCGGCCCCACCAAAGAGTGGCAATACCCACCATTTGATGGAGTCATAGATGATCAAAATGTACTCCATGGAAGAGGAGCTGTTGATATGAAAGGTGGCATAGCAGCCTTTATAGTTGCATTGGAAGATTTTTTACATCTAAACCCCAATTACTCAGGATCAATTGGCATCATTTTGACAAGCGATGAAGAAGGACCTGCCAAGTTTGGTACCAAACTTGTTGTGCAAGAGCTTACCCGAGCGGGTATTACAATTGATATGGGCATCGTTGGCGAGCCAAGCAGTAGAGATAAAGTTGGAGACACTATCAAAATAGGCAGACGAGGAAGTATTGGTGGTGATCTCATCATAAAAGGAATCCAAGGACACGTTGCATATCCACACCAGTCTCTGAATCCAATACACGAGAGCTTGGGTGCACTGAAGGATCTTGTTGACATGAACTGGGACAATGGCACAGACGATTTCGGTCCTACAACATTCCAGATCTCAAATATCAACTCAGGGACAGGTGCTCGCAACGTCATTCCTGGCATAAAGACGACCATGTTCAATTTCCGCTATTCTCCGGCATCAACAGAGGAGAGCCTACGTTCCAGAATGGAGAAGATTTTGGAGAAGCACTCATTGAATTATGAGATAGATTGGCATGATGCCTCCTTGCCCTACGAAACAGACAGAACTAGTCATCTTGTTGAACAAGCACTTGCTAGTGTTTTTAGAGGTCACGGGAGCGGAAGGAACGCTTTGCACTTCTGGTGGTAAGTTGAATCATTTCCCTCCTTTTCAAAGTAGTAGTGTATAGAAGTAGAACTATCGTGCTAACTATTTTCTCACTTCGTTGTTCACACACTGTAGGCACCTCAGATGGCAGATTTTTAGCAGCGGCAGGCTGTTCTCAGGTGATTGAGCTAGGTCCATCAAGTAAGACAATCCACAAGGTTGATGAGCACGTCTCGATAGAAGACTTACAAGTGCTTGTCGATATTTATAACAACTTGCTTGAGAGGTTGTTGCTTACATCGGGGGAGGATTAATCTTAAGCTTGTGCACATTACTCTTTTGAACACAAATCTGGCTTTGACTTTTAACTTAGTCGAACATCATTGAGAGTGCAAGACAAGAGCGGCGTGTCACCTCTGGTGCGAGTGCGAGCATCGTGATCAAGAATGTCTGCCTTTTCTACAGAGTTTCTAAGCTCTATTCAGAAGTTACTTTTACAACGCAATAGATTTCTGCAACATCACAACATGTGGCTCTCTTACCCCACCGAATCTCTCCTGCTAAATGGGTGTGGACGTTTCGTTGCAGTACCGGCGATGGCACACAAGCTCTCTCATGGAGAGGAGAGGCTACACACACCTACTTTTCGAATGAGGACTAGAAATCGAAGCTGAGAAGATAATACGGCCAGGCTTAACTATTAGAAGCTTAGAAGCCACATTTAGCGCAGGCTGTTGCGGACCGGATCGCTACTATTGCACCCCCGACGGGCAACCAAAATTATCCTTGAGATTGCATTTCTTCCGTCTATCATCTCAGCATGTTTTGTATCTCGACTGCGACGAAGATAATTCTTATCTATTTGCTTTTTTACACCGGCGGAACACAGCAGCAAGACTGCCTTTCATACGGATAATTTTCCTTCGTCATAATTCCGTTATGTATATAAAGAATCAAAAACACATGAGGATAAAGAAATAGTCCATTGATAAGAAGCCCTACAATAATACTACCCACGGACGCATACAGTACAAGCAAACTGATTACATTGATTGCAACAAGATACTTGTTGAATGTAAAAGCACCCAGCATGGCCAAGCCTGCGGCGACAATTCTCGCGAATTCAATAATCATAAAACTGTTCAACTCCGAATCAAGAGTTTGCACAGACTGATCTGCAGCTTGACTATTAAACATGTCATCGTCGAAAGTGGCAATTCCATTCGCAATTCCATGCGCCATGCTCTTGGTTGTAGCTGAGAGAAGCATGATGATTGTATTTCCGACGATGTTGATGATGCATATAATGATTACTGCGCGACGAACATCACAGCATCCGCCGCAACATGAATGACCCTGTTTCTCTCTAATCGTTGTGGCATTTTCAACCACAGCTTCTTCGTCGATGTCAAGAGACATGTGCGGGATACCCTTTGCAATGTTGTCCATGATAGAGAAGCCTTTGATAAGTTTACAGTAGTCAATGTATCAACACACTTAAAAGAGAGGAATGGGATTTAATAGAGAGCATCAGAACGAAGCATCAGATTGATGAAAAGATAGTTTCCGCACGGCGGACGATCTGCCCCGGATTGGGCTGGGCGATCTGCCCCGGATTCGCTACGGCAACATCAACGTGAATCAGACAAGTAGACTAAGGTAAGGAGATGAGAGAGTTGCTGTCATTCCAGTACCATATGGTTTTGAAGATCTGGAATCAAAGGGGTTAATTAGGGGTATGGGTTTGGCGGGTATTTTTTGTCTGGCAGGATAAGAGAATGCTGAATCCCCCGTCTACCTGAAAAGCATAAACCCGTCACAACAGATAAGTACAATACTTGCTACTTATTAGAAGTACAAGAAGCCCACACAAACTATATATTCTACAATAGAAGAGCCAAGTATAGGAAAGAACAAGTCTAATTCAGTTGCTTAGAAAACAGAAGACACATCGATATGGGTTTTCTTGATGATGTCTAGGATTCTCTGCCTAATAAATTCCCAGCTGTCCTCTGCATCTGAAATATCTCCAGAAGGAAACTTTCCAAAGTGTAGGACTTCAATCCAAATGACGTGTCTGCAGATTCTCCATCTGTTGAACATTTCACAGTTGCAACACATTTTGTTGCACTCCTTTCCCACACTTACTGTTGTCCCCTCTCCCAGCTCTCTCAGAACTCGAACTCTCTCGGAACTTTCAGCTTGGCTGTTGAGCTTTGCAATTTCCTCTTCATCAAATACAAACATTTCAACATCATCCTCGATGCCATCACCCCCAACGCCACTCCCATCTAAGCCTCCAGCATCGTCAATTATTGTATTCTCAATAATTTTCACCAAGTCTTCTATCTCTGCATCATCATCCCAATCCTCACATAGCTCACAAAATTGAGCTAGATCCTCCTCCGCCTCCTCCTCCTTTTGCCCACCCCATTTGTCCCTCTCAAGCTTATCCTCATGTTTCTTGCTCTTCTTTGTCTTCTTCTTCTTCTTGCTTGCTTTGCCCACAGACTTCTCATGCTTCGTCGCAAACCTTTGATTAGCTACTGCAGATTCATCTCGATGGCCACCTCTCTGAAGGAACATGTACAAATTCTCACCAGGTTTGGGTGCAGGTGTATTGTTGCGAAGACGATCGTGAATACGGCACTTCAGCTTTTTCTGGCTGCTGTGATCCAGAGTTGTAAGAGCACGTGCACATCCAAATGGATCCCTCAACATATTCCGAACAGAACCAACTGACATTGATTGTATTTGCATAGACATGGGTGCCCCAATATTGAATTGAGCATCTTCCAGAAACGTCATTTTGAGATCTGTAAATAATGCTGACATTGATGGAAAAATAACTTCGAACTCAACACCAGCTTTTCCAACACATAATGAAGAGGTACCTCCTTCTCAACAGCATTGCCTGCTGCATCCGTTGTAGTGACAATGCACAAAGCATAAATCCAGTCAGCGCAGAAGTTGGACCTCCTCTTTTGCGCTTCGCCAATGAGTGCATCTGGGTCAGGAACTGTATAGGTGGAAATGTTAATCAGCCCTTCGTAAGCACTTCTTTCCACCTTAGCTCTATTGGGTGTGACAGCAACATTTTCAATATTGTTCTGCTTCCGCATTCCATCTCGTGCTATACCAGCTATTGCAAACAATGGATTCCTCTGCAATGAATCCAATCCGAATAGTTTCAATACTTCGTTGATGCAGATCTTGATATGACCACCACGTCGCTCTCCTCCTTGGGTGCTGGCAACTTCTCCAGCTCTCCCTGCACAGAGACCTCCAAGGTGATTTGGGTTCTTTGTCAAATACTGAGCTCTGAAATTTGCGGATAGGTGCTCCCCATACTCCTTGATTAAGAGATCGACTGCTGATTCATATCTCTTGTTGTCTGTTGGCGGAATGAAAGTCATCAAAAGCATCAATCCAACAATCTTCCCAACAGTCGGCCTAGACACTTCATTGTCAATCAATGCCTTGTGTACAGATCCTTTCCCACCCCGATAACCACCTCCTCGAGAGAAGGGCCTGCGTAGACAATGTGCAAGGCACCGTCGAACCTCCAGTCTGACTTTCTCGACAAGTTCTCTCACTTCATTTTCATTTCGAATGGCTGCAGACAAAGCCTTTCCTCCGTCGACAAGTACACGGATAACTTGTCCACCGGCCTCTTCCAAGAGTTGTAATGCATGCCGAAGAATGAGGCCAGCAGCATCTGCATTCGTGTCGCTTCAGTGCCAGAGTGATAGTCACGGTACTTATTTGCTCTCAGACGTACGTCCAAAGTAAGTTATTAATTCCTACGTTGAATGTTGCCGTAGCGAATCCGGGGCAGATCGCCCAGCCCAATCCGGGGCAGATCGTCCGCCGTGGCGATAGTTTCCGAGAGGTCCCTTCAAGAAAGTTTGGAAACGTGTAGAACCCGGCCTGCAACACACACGTTTTGGTACCCTATGTACGTACATACATACGTAGGGTCGATAGTTGGTCGACACTTAGTCGATAGTTGGTCGATAGTTACAAGTATCGACCGTCGATAGTTGGTCGATAGTTGGTCGATAGATGGTCGATAGATCATAGATGTTCTTCTCACCCTCCCTTCACCGCTCCTCTATGAGAGAGGTATTATGCAAGGTGGACAACACTACGCCAAATACTTTCTCTTCGAAGTGACACACATGGGTATACTCGCCAAAGCTTTTGTTCTCTCAACTCATTTATCATCAATCACCCAGCCCAGCAGCATCAAGCTATGTACCCAGCAATAAAGTAGATAAACAGTCTCAGGCGAGAAGATAATCAGCACTATTACATATTAAAGGAATGGAGTGGGTGATCTTATCAGTGGCGTCGAAGGTATGGCTGTATCAGCATCTGACGGTACGTGTAACTTTTGTTCCTCTTCATCATCTTGCCTTTGAAATTACCACTAACATTTTTCTACTTTCTTTCTTTCAGGCCGCCGTAATAGTAACAGATACAATACGCCTCCTCTTTCCACGCCTCCTCCTCGTCGCAATCGTCACACTGACACCTTGTCAAAGTGAACCAAAAGGCCGACGCTGATGGGCCATGGGGTGACGAAGCGGATGCCCAAGCTGCTGCGGACACTCAAATTATTACTGTTGTCATTTGGGATACTAGCAACATTCAAAATGAGCCCGAAGTATATGAACCTGCTGGTATGGAAGAGGAAGACATGACCGACGACCTTCAAGTAATCCTAGTCAAGCACGATCAAATGTTCTATCGTGTGGTGTTGGCTAATGACGACGGAACAGACGATGACGATGACGGGTTAGACTTGCGTGTCCGCACAAATTTGGATGCTCTACTTGACGAAAATGCTCCAACTACTCCATCCAGTAGAGCTCGTGATGCCATCAACGCAGTCTCAGCCGTAGTGTCGGGGGCCGTTTCATCTGCATATGCCTCCTTCGCCACCAGCAGCAGCACTACTGCCAATAGCAACAGTAGAGAGGGAGAGGGGAGGCGCCGTCAGAACGCAGATAGCACTCCAGTTTCAAATAATGCCAACGACGGTACCACCAACAACGGCACCACCCCTAGGCGTCCCAAAAGGAAGAAGAGTGAAAATCAGCCTCATAATGTCTCCAACTTTTAGAGTCAGAGGCTTTCGTCAAGTTTGCATTATTTCATGTGCAAATCGTTTGTTTTTGGAGAATCTGATGGAGACTAAACATTTATCGTTCTCATATGACTTAATCTCGCCTGCCTCATCGATGCGTTATTAGTGTAGAATGATAATAAGTAAAGTTCAAATTGTTTGTTTCAACCCCATTTCTACTCATGCCCCTGACTGCTCCTTTATTTTTGTGTTCACCCAGAATTTCTGTCCACCAAAAATCGTCCACATACTACCATTCGTATTGCTTAAAATAACGTTCTGTGCTCTTGCCTTATCTCGCTCAAATGTAGGCAAAGATAGAACTTCTGATTAAGCAGCATATATACGTTAAATGTAATGAGACCATGTCACCTCGGTTGGCCTCAAAGATGGAGATAAAATTTAAATTCTTTGTGTGATAGAGCTTTGATGTAAGCTGACTGCAAGATTTCAATGGGCAACATTTGCAAGCCGTTAGGTGGAGCATAAGAAGTCATCTTGTGGCCAGGTAAAATATTAAAAGTGTGTCATCGCCAAAAAGTGTCTTTAATTCAATAATAATAAGTAGAAAAGAGCATCCATTACATCCCCCGTAATGTCTGCAGAAAGATTGGGCGGTCGACACTTAGTCGATAGTTGGTCGATAGTTACAAGTATCGACCGTCGATAGTTGGTCGATACTTGTCGACATTTTGGTCGATAGATGGTCGATAGATGGTAGATAGATGGTCGATACTTAAGACACTAGTACAGTAACTTACGTACCGACGTGTGTGTTGCTGTGCGAGCAGCAGGGCACATAAAAGAAGAGCAGTACAAGTCAAAAACCACTTTGCAGACATGCACCACTTTGCAGACATAAATCAGCCCTTGAACTTTGCAAGGCTGGATAGTCGTCAAAGTGTAACCCCCTTACAAGATAAGATGCAAAATCTTAAAGTACACCATTATGTTAGTTACCATACAATAGGGTTTTAATATTTTTTGATTTATAATGGAGTTCTACTTCGGAAAAAAACGATAGGGTCGAAAATCTCATGGTTCTTCATTTTTTTTTGAAATGTAACGCATCCCTGTCACATCATCGCTGGATATCGCTTACTTTCTCACATCATCGCTGGATATCGCTTACAATTTATCGTGAATCTGATCCAAAATACGTCGATTCACGGCATTTCTCTAAAGACCTTGTGCCTTTTTTGAAAAAGCACCAATGACGATGATGCAACACAAGGTGAACCCTACTACATGAACTGTATATTGCGTACCATAGGAGACGACAGATCACAATATGCTTAGCAATGTGATGAAGAAGGCGGCTGTCGACCATATTGTCAAACAGCTCGTCAAGAAGAAGAAACAACTTCCTCCACAACATCCAGATCTTCCAAGTAAAGAATACGACGATGCCGTATCAACATTGTTTGCCGAAGGAATCGGCATTGTAAGAGGAACTTTGAGACAAAGAGTCAAACGTGCTTTTAATAAAGAAGCTGACAAAGAATCGACATCGACGCCGACACCCGTTCCGCCATCAGTTACGTTTACTGACGCAAATGAATCGCCATCTTCCGCATTATCAGGAGCATCCTCCATCACAACTTCTACCACATGCACCGATTCTTCCGTCGCCACATCCGCCACTCCATCTGCTGCTTCGACTTCTAGCACTAGCAGCGCTCCCACAAGAAAATCCGGTGGTAGGCCGAAGGGCTCCACTGATGATGCAAAGCACGACGCTGACCAGAAATATAAGGCATGCGTGAACTCAATTGTTATTGATTATGTTGCTGAAAAGAAGAATAGTGATGAAACATTAAAACGCCTTCCAAAGAATTTTCTTCAAAATTTAATTATGCGGAAACAGTCCGAGTACAAAGTCACGGATGAAATCAAAGCAAAAACAATCTATTCTCGTGTGAGCAGGCACATGAAGAATCCGGAGATGCACAAGTTGGAATCAATGCACCCAGGTACATCATCGCCTCTTGCGGATGTGGAAGCTAATATTGTTGAAATCATTCTTGGCATGCAACAAATCCGCCAACCTTTGACGAAACTAGAAGTCATAAAACTGATGAATGATGCAATCAAGGGTACAGCTCTTGAAGAAGACTTTGCAAAGTTCAAGAAGAAGAGGACGCATTCTGATGATGATGATGTGGTAGTGGGTAATGGATGGTGGTCCCACTTCCTCAAGCGGCACACGTCTCAGCTATCAAGCAAGAGAGGGGAGCGCTTTGCTGTAGATCGCTCTGATTGGACTCGCTACGAGACATTTGAAGATATGTACAATGCTGTTTACGCAGCGATGGCAGATGCGGGAGTTGCCGAGAAGCTAGAGAGGCCCATCTTCACGGATAGAGATGGGAATGAAGTCTCTGAGGATGATCCAACCAGGCATGGGTTGAAATCAGAGTATAGAACGACTCATCCAGAATTTATCTTCTTTGCTGACGAAACAGGTTGCAACACATCGCAAAAGAAGGATGGCAATTATGGAGGGAGGAAGTTCATATGCAAGAAGGGCACCAAACCACAGCAGCAAGCAAGCACTGCTGATCATCCTTTTACAGTGTTACCATTTACATCAGCAACTGGTGAAGCAGTTTGTTGTGTTGTCATCTTCCAATCCAATACCGATACAGTGCCACTCCAATGGACGTCAGGCATAGACCAGTTCGCCACTGTTATCAACTCAGAAGATGGTGAACACGACTTTGAAGAAAATATGGGTCCAGGGATGAGATATCCTTTCGGCCCAACATGTAACTACAATGGAATCGACATCCCGTGCCTGACGTACTGTTCTCCGAGTGGAGGGATCACTGGCGAGATTCTTGTCATGATTCTAAAAAAGTTCGATGAATTGAAACTGGTGCCGCGGGACAATGGAGTTCTCCCCTTTCTTCTTATTGATGGTCACATTTCACGTTTGGATCCAGCATTCCTTGAGTATATAAATGGTGAAGGGCACAAGTGGAAAGTGTGCTTTGGTGTTCCCTACGGGACAAGTCTTTGGCAGGTGGGCGATGCTGAGCAACAGAATGGATACTATAAGAATGTATTGTCGGACGCAAAAGATGAGCTGCTAGTGAAGAAGATGGATCTAGGATTACCTCGAAGGATCGGGCCGACTGATATTATTCCTCTTCTCACCACCGCCTTCGTTGGTGGGTTCCACAATACGGAAGGAAATCGCCATGCTGTGTCTGATCGTGGGTGGAATCCATTGAATCGACGACTGTGGCATCTTTCAGAGATTGAAGGAGACGAAGAGAATAACTGCAGGGACTGTTGTTGCCAATGGGGTCCATGCACTAGATCATCCTGATTTTTTGAAAGCGGTCAAAGAGAAGCATCAAGAGAGGAAGGCGAAAGAAGAAAGATTAGTCAAAAACAGGAGTGCATTGAAACGAAAGAGAAGTGATGATGTGAAGGAGTTACGTACCAAGTTTGGAGATGAACGGGTGCATCGCTTCAAGGATTTTAATAAGGATCAGTGCGGCAAATATCTCCAATACAAGAAGAAGGGAAAGAAGGATGGCAAGATGCCTGATGATTTGGAGGAGAGACGGGCACGTTGTTGTCAATGGATTGATCGCTCATCACCAACGCCATCTTTCGACGAAGGTGATACTCCCGACTCTGAGGTTGACGCCGACATTGAAAATGGTGATGCCGATGGTTTCGATGATGAGGTAAATGACGATGCCGGAGAGTTGTTTGGCGTGAAGGATGATGAGGGCCCTTCTGTTGAGGCCTTGTAGGAATGTTAATATTTAGGTGATTGTTTCTTATCACTTGTATGTGTCTCGTCCCAAATTTGAACACTGTCGAGATCATTCTCCACTGAAAAACTAGAAATTATTTGACCGACATGTCCGTCAGCAGTGACAACGTGTTACGTCCTTCTACGCGTAGGAGTAATATGTGGTGCAGCATCGTTCTGAGCGGACGTCATGGTGTGGATGTGGTGTGGAAGACATCAAATTTTTTTTTGATGCGTGACAATTTGGTCTACGGAGGCTTCTGTATTAGATGCTACGTAGGAACTCAAACCAACCACTTTGCAGACAACCGCACAAAAGCCCCATGTTGAAGCTCTCATAAAGAGATAGTAGTCTCCATATGAGAGCCTGTAAAGCTGAAGTATTGCCCTTCAGACAGTTAAGAAGAGATGGGCGCCTTTGTTTAGGACGTATGGTACTAAAGGGCAATATGTAGTATTGCCTAAAGTGCGTGACATTTGACTTTTTTTTTGTCTGCAAAGTGGTTTTTGACTTGTACCTACAGTGCCCGTGCGGGTCTTTTGAGGGCAGTTTTTTCAGACGGGACTCCACTCCATGTGGCACTCATGTTGCCTCATATATATCTCATACAATACTAGCTTCGCTGCGCTCAGCTAGCCTGCGGATTATGTTATGATGGTGTTGGTGTGTGTTACTTCGTGTTACCGTTCTATCTGCTTGTAAACAATACTGTTACCACATGCAGCTCCACATAATTATATTCAAAATCGAGTGAGTGATCTGATAATGTTCATATGGTTCTCCTTTCCTTGAGCGTCAAATCTTGTTTTCACGGTCAATCTGCATTAGGCTGCTGCTTGGAGAGTCTTGGAGTCACAAGTGTGGGTGCGCTGTACCATGTTGCAAGCGAAGAGCCGACCAAGAGCGTACAATACTTCTTGGCAGCTCAAGAGCACGGAGGGAGCACGGAGCGGAGCATGCACGGACGAACCCGAACGCCAAAACTCACGTAGCGCCCAAGTACGTAGGTGGCGGTAGGTACGGGTGCCACGTACGTCGGAATCCTTTTGGAAGGACGGAATGACGGACACTTGCCCTTTAATATAACTAGTACGGACCAGGTGTTCGCTAGGAATTGTAAGAGCAGCAGACGGTGCGGGCGGGGACGGACCAGGTGTCCACTTCTTTCCCATCGAAGATTCATAAGCCCGTCAACGATGCGAACCCAAAATTTGGCAGCTCCTCATGGTCCGAAATCAGTCGCGTTTCGCGAGTTCATCGCGGCGGCTCCCTACTTAAATCCATCGTCTCGACAAGTACCTATGTCTAGCGACATCACGGAAATGACTCACTCAAATATAAAGATAGATGATGGACGCATCGTGCAAGTCTGGAGCACTTGATGACAATTGACAAATGCGAAGACTGAGCGAATGGGACCTCTTTTCAATCCCGAACCAACGCCAGAACCTCGCCAAAACTACGCTAGCTAGTCTGTGGAGTTGTAGGATGGTGTGTGTTACTTGTGTTACGGTACAGCTGTCTGCTTCGTAACAACACTGTTCACGGAACCCGAACGCCAAAACTCTACGTAGCGCCCATGTACGTAGGTGGCGGTAGGTACTGGGGGCACGTACGTCGGAATCCTTTTGGAAGGACAGACGGACACTTGCCCTTTAATATATATGATCCTTCAATGTTGCCGAGATCTGCTTAGCCACCACAGCATATGGCGTATTTTCGTACTTGTCAGAATCAAAGTCCATCTTCTCAAGCATGCTAGTGAGATTAGTAATCAACGAAAGCGCCACATGCTGAATAGCATTGCTATGACTAGATGCAACCTTCGCTAATCTACTCCCTGCATCATTGAGTCATTGAGTTTATTGAAACCAACATTACATGGTTTCCGACTCAAGAAGTTATCCGTGGCAATGGATGGTGGCGGCCGAGGAGCTGAAGTTGTAGATGATGATAGCTTGGATGGCGACATAAATACAAGGTTGTGATTATGTGCCGCCGGAGCTGCGGCTGGAGATGCTGCTGCTGCTGCAGGCAATGCATTCGGATTATCTTCAAAGAGGAAAGTCTCATCAACTTGAACTGACGATGCCTTTTCAACTGGTAGTTCTATTTGAAAGAGATGACGTTTATGAATGTTCTCTGACACAAAATACGATATTTCGTGTATGTACGGATTCTATACAGTTATGGTATATTAGGGAAACTTACGATACATCGTACGTAAGATATTGCGTAGACGAGTAAATCTTTACTCTTCACACAATTCGAATAAATATATAAACATAAACATCAACTTGTTGATACTCAGGCTATTCTCTTCATTGAGATAGACAAACCGCTATTACTACGCAATATCTGACGTGGTGTAATTCTACACCTTTTTGTCAGATTAACAGTCTCGAGTTCTTTCCTTCAAGCAATTCTGTTTGAATAGGAGCTCCTGGCTATTCCATTGAGTAAGTTCACGCAATTCTGTATCACTTCTCCATGGTTGTTAAAGTCGCTGCCACTATCGACCGACGTAGCAATTCTGTTACCCGCCGATAAGTGTGGACATAGATCTTCCTACATCGACAGACAGCTGTGGGCAGATAAACGTTGACAAGTGGCTAGTAGAACAGCCGTGAATCATCGTGTGCGTGAACACAACCGAAGCAATTCTGTTTCACACTGTAGCTTTCCAACAATGAAGGTATTAACACTAATTCTAGCTTTAATTCCCAACGTTTTGGCAGATCAAAACCAAGCAACAGCCACACCACCTCCCGTCTTCATCACCGCTGATTTCAGAACACCAATTATGGCGCCTATTTCACCAAACGATGAGTTATTTACGGAGCGAATGTATCACATCAAGGCTATATGGATGCGCAACCACCCATATGTTCTTCGTGTCCTTTTAGAAGAGGATATCAATACCTGGTATGATTTCATGGACTTCACGGCCAACCTGGACGAGAACACCATCAACTCCGTCAAGAATCGGAAAGGCTCTAATGAGGAAGAAGAAGATGACGAAGAATACAATGGCACCCTTACTTCGTACTGGCGAAACCGGTTCCGATATGCTTTGTCGTATATCAATGAATTGCAAATTGAACATGGGGTCATGAACAAGGGTCATGTCGACATTGGTGACAGTGACTATTTCGAATTTTGCAACTATTGCGATGGCGTTCCTCCTTTTCAGCCTTATTCCAACCAGCTCGCGCGGGCACGCGATGACGCACGGAAAGAACGCTCACGTATCCACGGACTGGACTTGCGGGAAGCTGAAGCAAAGGCAGCCGCGGCAGAGGCTCTTCGCGACAAAATGCTGGATGAGGCCTATCACGGTTCGGATGTGCGGAGTAACTCGCGGTCAATTTCTGATCCCAGTCAGACAAATTCTGCTCGGGGGAGGGATGCTCTTGATCGTTTTCGGACAAAATGGGGAAATACAAACTCTCAAAATAACTCCGGATATGGCACTAAAACCCAGAGAGGCTTGAAGGACATTTTTGGTGATGAGGATAACCTCTCAGATGATGAAAGTTACGCGGGCGCGAACCCCAACATCGGTGGCACTCTACCCACTTCTGGTGGATCTGTCGGATCAAGACGCTCCAACCACTCTGGACGTCACTCCTTGTCGTCTTCACAGCGGAAGCAGGAGAAGAAGAAGTCGCAGAAGAAGTCGAAGAAGAAGTACTACCGCAGTGGCGGAGGTGGTGGTGGAGATGACAGCAGCAGCAGCAGCAGCAACAATAGCAAGGGTTCCAAACGCAGTGTCCCTTCCTTTGTCAGCGCTAGCTTACCCGATGGATCAGGGGGAGAAAAAGGCCGATACGAAGGTGCACCTAGCCCTAACAAGCCTAAAAGCAAGGTGAAGCTTGACGTAACTCAGTTTCCCGAGCTTCATGATCGTACGCCGTGGGTAGAATACAACATCGAAATTGTATCTCTCCTTGCCCCACATGGTATGACGCAGCTTCTTGTCCCAACTTTCGTTCCAGTCAGTAAGCACAAAGCAGCTTTTGACATCGACGACAAGTTTCTTTACTCAGCACTCCGCAAGACTGTAAAATGTGCCAAAGGAAGGGAAATTCTCATTGATGAGGTTGGTACTTTGTCTGGGCAACGCGTTTGGAAGAAGTTGATTAATCACTATCTTGGAGCTGGGAACATTGTGGCAGAGATCGACAAGGACGAGGCTTACCTTCGCATCATCACACCTCTTGCTCAACGCTCTGGTAATACCCGTTCCTCTCGTCTTCAACTTGCCGCTGCGATTTCAAAATGGGAGACCGATTTCAAGACATACGTCATTCGTCTCGGGAAACCCGTCTCAGCAAAGGACAAACTGGAATACTTCCGCCGCTTCGTCTCTGGTATTAAGGATTTCCAACATGTCTCTGCCATGAACAGCATGGTCAAGCTTGTCACCAACAAACGGGGAGGAACTGGTACTGTCAACGATTTTGATCCTGAAACGATCATTGAGCTGTACAAACAACATGCGGCTATTGTTGATGCTAACAACAAGAAGGAGATGGTTGGACGACGTGGTCAGATCGTGAATGAGCTTAGGTACATCAATCTCTTAGATTCTTCGTACAGTGAGGCTGGATACGACATTCATGCAGTTGATTTTGGTGATTTGGTCAGTGAGGATATTGATGATGACGTATGGTACGATGTAATGATGGCACGCTTGAACAAGAGACAGGGTTTCATGCCTGGCAACGCACACCGTAACCTTACTGCTGAGGAGAGAGTAAATTGGGATAAGTTCACTGACGAAACCAAGGAGCTCATCTTGTCTGCTCGTTCTTCACCCAATCCTCGGGTCCGGGTAGATCGTCGTCGTAATGGTGGTAATGCAAACCGCACCGGCACTTCCAATCGAGTTCCTCGCACCGGCACTTCCAATCGAGTTCCCAACACTCCCATTGCACAGGGAGCTACTGCAAATGTCACTGATGTCACGGAAGCAAATGTCACTGCCGCTGCGTCCATTGATCATTCTACGAGTTTAGGATACAATGATCTAGCCTCCATCCCTGAGGACGATCCCACTGTTCGCACAAACGTCACTGAGATGAATATGCATCTGTTTGGGAACCTTTATAGTGTGAATACTGCACGCTTTCACGACATCGATGATCTGGATTTAGATGGTAGCCATTTTCTTCAGCAACTCGATGACGCCAACCGTGAAGCGTATCAGACGAGTGAGGTGCCTCCTTTCGAAATGCCTCGTTTCCTGTCCCAACCGCCCAAACCTCCGCATCCTACTGAGACTGCAACACGAGCTACAGCCCCTCCCAAACCAACTGTCTCCTTCGCTGCTGACTCGTCTACGACCAAAGTGGAGACTGCACCCAAGGAGGATAGTGTTTCTCAGGCCAATTCTGTTACTCAGCTCAATATTGAGTACCATGACGTCAAATCTTCTGATGGTCAAGTCGTCAAACTGCTAGTGCCCTATCATGTCGCCTATGCTCAATCTTCTGTCTTGAATGATTGGAAGAAGACTTATCCAATTGAATCCTGTGACAGTGTATCTGAGATATCTGATGGGGAGGACGTCTACGGTATACATTCCACTGAAGTGTCTGGTGATGATAATGACAACTCTATCTCGTACCGCATCTCAAGGAATGTCCATCATAGACGGAAGGGTGATCTAGTTGATCGAGGCGCAAATGGTGGAGTCAAGGGCGAGGGCCTTCGCACAATGTCGGTGATTCCTAATCTTTGGGTGGATCTATCAGGTCTTGACAATCACACTCTGTCCAAAACAAAGATTGGTACATGCGGTGGCGTTGTTCAGACTCAGCGGGGTCCTGCTCTCCTCGTATTTCATCGCTATGCTCTTTTGGATAGAGGACGAACCATCCATTCTAGTGTCCAACTAGAAGCTGGCGGTAATATCGTTGACGATAGGAGCATTGAATTTGGTGGACAACAGAATGTTGTAACTCATGATGGTTATCGCATTCCTTTGGACATCGTTGATGGACTTGCATATTTCAGGACACGTCCCTACACCGATGATGAGTTGGCAACTCTTCCCCAAATTGTGATGACCAGTAACACACCATGGCGACCATCCCGTTACAATTCTGTTATTTCTGATGATCCGACATGGTTTGAGAGGCAGCCCGATGAGCCGCTTCCATATGGGGAGAACTTCAACGCAGTAGGAGAATTTCTTCACCGTGGCGCTAATAACATCAGCACTTCTTCAAATACAAGGCCACCTTTCCCCTTTTTCGAGGCTCCATCTCCTTCGGAACTATTCTCCCATGATGAGGAAATCGTCCCTCCGAGGAACATCAACGAACACTTCGGTTTTCCAGCTATGATTCCAGGTCTTTTGCGTGATGTTGAGAAATATGGGGAGCTTCTGATGGGTTCTGCTGCAGTACACGAAACTCGTGAACACGTCCAGAACTACGATGCTTGGCGTCCTTTCTTCCTCAATGCACCCCGTGAAGTTGTTATGCATACCATGAAGGCTACTACTCACTGGTACAACAACGTCTCCCAAGGTCATCGTATATACGACATGCGCAGATCTCATTTTCCTGCTTGTAACATCTTTCGCCGTCATGAAGCTGTCGGTACAGATACGATCTTCTTTGATATTCAAGCATGGGGAGGGTATCGATGCTGTCAGTTCTACATTGGGAGACGGAGTTATTATATGTCTGCTCATGGCATGCTCACGGATGGTGATTTTGTTGGTAGTCTAGAGGATGAAATTCGGTACCGAGGAGCAATGGATCTTCTTATTTCTGATATGGCGAAGGCTGAAATTAGTGCCAGGGTCCGAGCCGTTCTTCGTGCGTTCCAAATCAAGGATTGGCAATCTGAACCGCACCATCAGAACCAGAATATCGCGGAACGATACATTCAGGAAATCAAGAAATA
The DNA here is from genome assembly GCA_018806925.1 of Skeletonema costatum. Lineage (NCBI taxonomy): Eukaryota > Bacillariophyta > Thalassiosirophyceae > Thalassiosirales > Thalassiosiraceae > Skeletonema > Skeletonema costatum. The sequence continues at coordinate 3,062 of JAHBBA010000929.1, read as the reverse complement.
CTGCAATTGGGTTTTGAATACATCTGGCGCACCTCCGGAGTCCATCTTCTTCATCATCACGTACGCTATGTTCATCCACAACCGTACTGCAAGAAAACAGCTAGGCTGGAGAACTCCCTACGAAGCTTTGACTGGACAAACGCCGGATATTAGTGTACTTCTTATCTTCCGATTCTGGCAGGTGGTGTACATCAAGAACTACCGCGATCTAGGCACTGGCTTTCCTTCCGAGTCCAATGAGATTCTCTGCCACTTCCTTGGTTATTCAGAAACCGTTGGACACTCCATGACTTTTCTAGTCTACAATCCTGAGACCCATGCCATCCTTTACCGATCTAGTCTTCGAGCCGAGAATGAGAATGATATTAAGGACTCACCTATTCCACCGCATGATAATCCTAACCATCGGGATGTTCATCAGAAATGGCACGACGCTTTTCCACACATCGAGGAACTCCCGTCTTCTCCAGAGGATGTGACTGAGCTCGTAGCGCCACTTCCACAAGCCACGTCAACTGACAATGTGTCTCGTCCTGTAGCGTCACGCAAGAACGACATGTCAACTGAGAATGTGACTCAGCCTGCGTCGTCACCTCCTGAAGTGACACCAACTCCAATGAATCGTGACGGGACTCCTCTTCGCCGAAGTTCTAGAACTAGAAGACAAGCTCGACCAGAAAATGGGGAGGCAAGTCGTCCTACAACTCACAACGATACTCCACGTAATCGTAGCCGCAGTCGTAACCGCAGCAACAGCGCCACGAATGGGGAGGCAACAGCCGAGACGCCGAGACGGACTCAGCCATCATCATCATCGAACTTGAACCAGCTCAAGTCGGATGAACTTGTGGGGAGAACTGTTCTATTAAAGACACGTGATGATGGCCAACGTTTCAGGGCTCAGATTGTGGGGATCATTGAGGACTTCGAAAGAGAAAGGGATAGCAACCCAGACTTAATCAAGTTCAAATGTCTGGTGGGCGATGCGAAGTACGAGGATACTATCTGCTACAATGAAATGATGGAACTCATTGAGGAACAGGTACGGAATGAGGATGGTACGTGGAGATTCAGACAGATCAAAGGTCACACTAAGCCTCGCCGGCGGAGCGACAAACCTAAGATCCTAATTGAGTGGGAGTCTGGGGAGGTGACTTTGGAACCAGTCTACAACATCGCCATCAAAGATAGATGGATTGTTGCTGAATACGCCAGGGATAATGGACTTATTGATGAATGGGACGAGATATGGCCTACCCTTAACCTGCGTCGGCATGCGAAGAATGCGAAGAAACTCATCCGTATGATCAATCAAACTGGTGCCGTGCAGCCTGGCTGTGTAGCCTGTTCTGGAGCTGAGGGGACAGACAGAGAGCTGCAATGCGGGCCCTCGGGGCCTTGTCTGGTACATCTACTGCTTTTACTGTGTTAGTGTTTTTTTTTAAGGGTTACCCTACTATAAAGTTGCTCTGCAATGCTATGTGTTGTGTGTTGTGTCTTCTTGTGTCTTCTCGCTCTCATGTCAGGTACCTACTTTCGTTCCTCTTGTCTCGCAGAGCTCTCTTTTCTTTTTCGCAGGTTTAGTGCGCTCGATGGGGTAATATAGCCATTTCGGTTTCGTTAAAATAAGAAAGTAGTGTAGTCATTCTTGCAAACAAAAAGACCAAAAATAAAGCAAAAAGATCATTTTGGGGTCATTTGAAGTACAAATGACCGATCCGGTCATTTTGTTTTTTGCTTCTCTTTTCTCTTGCACAGCTTCTCTGCAGGATGAACGTGCACACAGCACTGTGAGAACCATATGAATTAGTTTTGCACTTCTTGCAATGACAATTTAGCTCAAACTCGGGTGGCTCTAGAGCATACCTGGTACTTTTTTACATAGGAAACCCATACAAAATCAATTCCTACTGTGTAGCCGGTATGGTCCACAGGGCCTCTACGTGTTGAACAGGAAATGTTTCTTCCTAAATCCTTCATATACTATTCCTACGTAGGCTCCTGTAGAAATATCTGGTCACAAACTAGTCACTATGCTCACCATAGAATTGAGGGCACCTCCGGCACCCCGGAATTACGCTTCACGCAATCTATCCGGGGCCCCGAGGGCCGATCAGGCCAAGCAACTCTCCTACAAGTCGACACCAGTCTACATGTATGGATACCGGGTTCCACGTAACCACAATGAAGCTATGGAGCTGGATAGGTTGAACAAGAATGATAAATGGTCCAAGAGTGAAGAGTTGGAAGTAAACAACTGATGGAATATCATACTTTCAAGGATCACGGGCACAGGTCGAAGAACAAGGCTCCCGACGGCTACAAGAGGATAACCTTCACATGGTTTACGCAGTCAAGCACGATGGTCGACACAAGTCACGGATTGTTGCTGGAGGCCACCTCACAGATGCACCAGTCGAGAGCGTCTATTCAGGAGTTGTATCACTTCGTGGTGTTCGACTTGTCATCTTCCTCGCAGAGCTGAACGGACTCAAGGTTTACCAGGACGGACGTCGGAAACGCATACTTGGAAGCTTACACCAAGGAGAAGGTCTACGTCATTGGTGGTCCTGAAACTAGGCAAACTTGAAGGACATGTTCTAGTCATTGTCAAGGCGTTGTACGGGCTCAAATCGAGCGGATTGCGATGGTACGAACGCTTCGCTGACGTCCTCCGTGACATGGGTTTCACTCCTTGTCCTGCCGAGCCTGAGATCTGGATGCGTGAACACCGAGCTGATGGTTCTATCATTTGGCCTGTCAAGAATAAAAGCCAAAATGATACCACTAGAGTTGGAATCGGGTCTTCCACAACTTCGAAGTATCCTGTCCCTGACAACGATGGATCGTACTACGAGTACATTGCAACTTATGTTGATGATTTGACCATCGCAGCAAAGGATCCTGTAGGCATCTGTGACACATTGAAGTCCAAGTACAAGTTCAAGCTCAAGGGAACTGATCCGTTGAACTTTTTGTTGGGTTGTGACTATTTCTACGAGGATGGTATCTTGTGCCAAGCTCCTAAGCAGTACATCGAGAAGATGGCAGAATCATACGTG
>JAHBBA010000927.1:0-16175 GCA_018806925.1 Skeletonema costatum | reverse complement strand
GGCCATACGACTTGGTATCCCCAGTGCTTGCTCAATACGTCGGATGGATTGAATTCCCCATTGATGTGTGCAAAAACGAAGCTCTCCCGATGCAATAGCTTCTCTGACGAAATGATACGATAACATGAGATGGCGTTTGTGGAGTTGCTGATGCGGTATAGTGCCCGAGTCTACCACTGACTTGTTGTCACCCAAAAGAATAGGACAACCGCTTAGAGGAACACCCATGAATAGCAGTGTAAGCTTGTTTGCACGTATCTGCTCGATAGCGGACCTCGCTGCGGAGTTTTCTGAACCGAATGTTGCTGTCTCAACGGTGCCTTGTTTCTTGGAGAACCAATCAAAAGGAGTCTTGTTCAGAAAATGAAGTAGTCCAGTGACGGATTTTCCTGAAATGAAGTCATGTCCTAGATTTGCATCGGCGAACGTCGTCATAAGAACTGGTTTTCCTCGAGCAGGTGGCAGATTGGTAGGAAGTTCCTCAACAGATCCCGAGTAAGGAGTATTCGACCAGTCAAGCTCAGGAAAGACGAAATCAGATACATCTGGCATGTCGGTTCGATAACGAATGACTGCATGCTTCATCTTCGCGAGGTACGCATAGACTCTCTTGATCCTGTCCAAATGTCCGCGTCTCGGTTGTGCTCGAAAACTAGATAGCGTCATGATGTGAACAGCTATGTCGAAACGACCGATAGAGATTACCCACTGGGCTGACCCAATCATAGATTGATAAATTCTAGTCTCATCCACTCCTAGAAACTCCGACGTGTCGAGTTCGGGGTGATCTCCCTTCTCCAACGGCGACGTTACTCTTCTCGAAGGTTTCTCCCCAAAGAACCTCACGTATGATTCTGCCATCTTCTCGATGTACTGCTTAGGAGCTTGGCACAAGACACCATCCTCGTAGAAATAGTCACAACCCAACAAAAAGTTCAACGGATCAGTTCCCTTGAGCTTGAACTTGTACTTGGACTTCAATGTGTCACAGATGCCTACAGGATCCTTTGCTGCGATGGTCAAATCATCAACATAAGTTGCAATGTACTCGTAGTACGATCCATCGTTGGCAGGGACAGGATACTTCGAAGTTGTGGAAGACCCGATTCCAACTCTAGTGGTATCATTTTGGCTTTTATTCTTGACAGGCCAAATGATAGAACCATCAGCTCGGTGTGCACGCATCCAGATCTCAGGCTCGGCAGGACAAGGAGTGAAACCCATGTCACGGAGGACGTCAGCGAAGCGTTCGTACCATCGCAATCCGCTCGATTTGAGCCCGTACAACGCCTTGACAATGACTAGAACATGTCCTTCAAGTTTGCCTAGTTCAGGACCACCAATGACGTAGACCTTCTCCTTGGTGTAAGCTTCCAAGTATGCGTTTCCGACGTCCGTCTGGTAAACCTTGAGTCCGTTCAGCTCTGCGAGGAAGATGACAAGTCGAACACCGCGAAGTGATACAACTCCTGAATAGACGCTCTCGACTGGTGCATCTGTGAGGTGGCCTCCAGCAACAATCCGTGACTTGTGTCGACCATCGTGCTTGACTGCGTAAACCATGTGAAGGGTTATCCTTTTGTAGCCTTCGGGAGCCTTGTTCTTCGACCTGTGCCCGTGATCCTTGAAAGTATGATATTCCATCAGTTGTTTAACTTCCAACTCTTCACTCTTGGACCATTTATCATTCTTGTTCAACCTATCTAGCTCCATAGCTTCATTGTGGTTACGTGGAACCCGGTATCCATACATGTAGACTGGTGTCGACTTGTAGGAGAGTTGCTTGGCCTGATTTATCATACGGATGAGTTTCTTCGCATTCTTCGCATGCCGACGTAGGTTAAGGGTAGGCCATATCTCGTCCCATTCATCAATAAGTCCATTATCCCTGGCGTATTCCGCAACAATCCATCTATCTTTGATGGCAATATTGTAGACTGGTTCCAACGTCACCTCCCCAGACTCCCACTCAATTAGGATCTTAGGTTTGTCGCTCCGCCTACGAGGCTTAGTGTGACCTTTGATCTGTCTGAATCTCCACGTACCATCCTCATTTCGTACCTGTTCCTCAATGAGTTCCACCATTTCATTGTAGCTGACAATATCCTCATACTTCTCATCGCCCACCAGACATTTGAACTTGACTAAGTCTGAGTTGCTATCCCTTTCTCTTTCGAAATCCTCAATGATCCCCATAATCTGAGCCCTAAAACGTTGGCCATCGTCACGTGTCTTTAATAGAACAGTTCTCCCCACAAGTTCATCCGACTTGAGCTGGTTCAAGTTCGATGATGATGATGGCTGAGTCCGTCTCGGCGTCTCGGCTGTTGCCTCCCCATTCGTGGCGCTGTTGCTGCGGTTACGACTGCGGCTACGACTACGTGGAGCATCGTTGCGACTTGTAGGACGACTTGCCTCCCCATTTTCTGGTCGAGCTTGTCTTCTAGTTCTAGGACTTCGGCGAAGAGGGGTCCCGTCACGATTCATTGGAGTTGGTGTCACTTCAGGAGGTGACGACACAGGCTGAGTCACATTCTCAGTTGACGTGGCTTGTGGAAGTGGCGCTACGAGCTCAGTCACATCCTCTGGAGAAGACGGGAGTTCCTCGATGTGTGGAAAAGCGTCGTGCCATTTCTGATGAGCATCCCGATGGTTAGGATTATCATGCGGTGGAATAGGTGAGTCCTTAATATCATTCTCGTTCTCGGCTCGAAGACTAGATCGGTAAAGGATCGCATGGGTCTCAGGATTGTAGACTAGAAATGTCATGGAGTGTCCAACTGTTTCTGAATAACCAAGGAAGTGACAGAGAATCTCATTGGACTCGGAAGGAAAGCCAGTGCCTAGATCACGGTAGTTCTTGATGTACACCACCTGCCAGAATCGGAAGATAAGAAGTACACTAATGTCCGGCGTTTGTCCAGTCAAAGCTTCGTAGGGAGTTCTCCAGCCTAGCTGTTTTCTTGCAGTACGGTTGTGGATGAACATAGCGTACGTGATGATGAAGAAGATGGACTCCGGAGGTGCGCCAGATGTATTCAAAACCCAATTGCAGTATTTCTTGATTTCCTGAATGTATCGTTCCGCGATATTCTGGTTCTGATGGTGCGGTTCAGATTGCCAATCCTTGATTTGGAACGCACGAAGAACGGCTCGGACCCTGGCACTAATTTCAGCCTTCGCCATATCAGAAATAAGAAGATCCATTGCTCCTCGGTACCGAATTTCATCCTCTAGACTACCAACAAAATCACCATCCGTGAGCATGCCATGAGCAGACATATAATAACTCCGTCTCCCAATGTAGAACTGACAGCATCGATACCCTCCCCATGCTTGAATATCAAAGAAGATCGTATCTGTACCGACAGCTTCATGACGGCGAAAGATGTTACAAGCAGGAAAATGAGATCTGCGCATGTCGTATATACGATGACCTTGGGAGACGTTGTTGTACCAGTGAGTAGTAGCCTTCATGGTATGCATAACAACTTCACGGGGTGCATTGAGGAAGAAAGGACGCCAAGCATCGTAGTTCTGGACGTGTTCACGAGTTTCGTGTACTGCAGCAGAACCCATCAGAAGCTCCCCATATTTCTCAACATCACGCAAAAGACCTGGAATCATAGCTGGAAAACCGAAGTGTTCGTTGATGTTCCTCGGAGGGACGATTTCCTCATCATGGGAGAATAGTTCCGAAGGAGATGGAGCCTCGAAAAAGGGAAAGGTGGCCTTGTATTTGAAGAAGTGCTGATGTTATTAGCGCCACGGTGAAGAAATTCTCCTACTGCGTTGAAGTTCTCCCCATATGGAAGCGGCTCATCGGGCTGCCTCTCAAACCATGTCGGATCATCAGAAATAACAGAATTGTAACGGGATGGTCGCCATGGTGTGTTACTGGTCATCACGATTTGGGGAAGAGTTGCCAACTCATCATCGGTGTAGGGACGTGTCCTGAAATATGCAAGTCCATCAACGATGTCCAAAGGAATGCGATAACCATCATGAGTTACAACATTCTGTTGTCCACCAAATTCAATGCTCCTATCGTCAACGATATTACCGCCAGCTTCAAGTTGGACACTAGAATGGATGGTTCGTCCTCTATCCAAAAGAGCATAGCGATGAAATACGAGGAGAGCAGGACCCCGCTGAGTCTGAACAACGCCACCGCATGTACCAATCTTTGTTTTGGACAGAGTGTGATTGTCAAGCCCTGATAGATCCACCCAAAGATTAGGAATCACCGACATTGTGCGAAGGCCCTCACCCTTGACTCCACCATTTGCGCCTCGATCAACTAGATCACCCTTCCGTCTATGATGGACATTCCTTGAGATGCGGTACGAGATAGAGTTGTCATTATCATCACCAGACACTTCAGTGGAATGTATACCGTAGACGTCCTCCCCATCAGATATCTCAGATACACTGTCACAGGATTCAATTGGATAAGTCTTCTTCCAATCATTCAAGACAGAAGATTGAGCATAGGCGACATGATAGGGCACTAGCAGTTTGACGACTTGACCATCAGAAGATTTGACGTCATGGTACTCAATATTGAGCTGAGTAACAGAATTGGCCTGAGAAACACTATCCTCCTTGGGTGCAGTCTCCACTTTGGTCGTAGACGAGTCAGCAGCGAAGGAGACAGTTGGTTTGGGAGGGGCTGTAGCTCGTGTTGCAGTCTCAGTAGGATGCGGAGGTTTGGGCGGTTGGGACAGGAAACGAGGCATTTCGAAAGGAGGCACCTCACTCGTCTGATACGCTTCACGGTTGGCGTCATCGAGTTGCTGAAGAAAATGGCTACCATCTAAATCCAGATCATCGATGTCGTGAAAGCGTGCAGTATTCACACTATAAAGGTTCCCAAACAGATGCATATTCATCTCAGTGACGTTTGTGCGAACAGTGGGATCGTCCTCAGGGATGGAAGCTAGATCATTGTATCCTAAACTCGTAGAATGATCAATGGACGCAGCGGCAGTGACATTTGCTTCCGTGACATCAGTGACATTTGCAGTAGCTCCCTGTGCAATGGGAGTGTTGGGAACTCGATTGGAAGTGCCGGTGCGAGGAACTCGATTGGAAGTGCCGGTGCGGTTTGCATTACCACCATTACGACGACGATCTACCCGGACCCGAGGATTGGGTGAAGAACGAGCAGACAAGATGAGCTCCTTGGTTTCGTCAGTGAACTTATCCCAATTTACTCTCTCCTCAGCAGTAAGGTTACGGTGTGCGTTGCCAGGCATGAAACCCTGTCTCTTGTTCAAGCGTGCCATCATTACATCGTACCATACGTCATCATCAATATCCTCACTGACCAAATCACCAAAATCAACTGCATGAATGTCGTATCCAGCCTCACTGTACGAAGAATCTAAGAGATTGATGTACCTAAGCTCATTCACGATCTGACCACGTCGTCCAACCATCTCCTTCTTGTTGTTAGCATCAACAATAGCCGCATGTTGTTTGTACAGCTCAATGATCGTTTCAGGATCAAAATCGTTGACAGTACCAGTTCCTCCCCGTTTGTTGGTGACAAGCTTGACCATGCTGTTCATGGCAGAGACATGTTGGAAATCCTTAATACCAGAGACGAAGCGGCGGAAGTATTCCAGTTTGTCCTTTGCTGAGACGGGTTTCCCGAGACGAATGACGTATGTCTTGAAATCGGTCTCCCATTTTGAAATCGCGGCGGCAAGTTGAAGACGAGAGGAACGGGTATTACCAGAGCGTTGAGCAAGAGGTGTGATGATGCGAAGGTAAGCCTCGTCCTTGTCGATCTCTGCCACAATGTTCCCAGCTCCAAGATAGTGATTAATCAACTTCTCCCAAACGCGTTGCCCAGACAAAGTACCAACCTCATCCATGAGAATTTCCCTTCCTTTGGCACATTTTACAGTCTTTGCGGAGTGCTGAGTAAAGAAACTTGTCGTCGATGTCAAAAGCTGCTTTGTGCTTACTGACTGGAACGAAAGTTGGGACAAGAAGCTGCGTCATACCATGTGGGGCAAGGAGAGATACAATTTCGATGTTGTATTCTACCCACGGCGTACGATCATGAAGCTCGGGAAACTGAGTTACGTCAAGCTTCACCTTGCTTTTAGGCTTGTTAGGGCTAGGTGCACCTTCGTATCGGCCTTTTTCTCCCCCTGATCCATCGGGTAAGCTAGCGCTGACAAAGGAAGGGACACTGCGTTTGGAACCCTTGCTATTGTTGCTGCTGCTGCTGCTGCTGTCATCTCCACCACCACCTCCGCCACTGCGGTAGTACTTCTTCTTCGACTTCTTCTGCGACTTCTTCTTCTCCTGCTTCCGCTGTGAAGACGACAAGGAGTGACGTCCAGAGTGGTTGGAGCGTCTTGATCCGACAGATCCACCAGAAGTGGGTAGAGTGCCACCGATGTGGTTGAGGTATCCCGCTAAGTTACCCTCGCCCGTAACTTTCATCATCTGAGAGGTTATCCTCATCACCAAAAATGTCCTTCAAGCCTCTCTGGGTTTTAGTGCCATATCCGGAGTTATTTTGAGAGTTTGTATTTCCCCATTTTGTCCGAAAACGATCAAGAGCATCCCTCCCCCGAGCAGAATTTGTCTGACTGGGATCAGAAATTGACCGCGAGTTACTCCGCACATCCGAACCGTGATAGGCCTCATCCAGCATTTTGTCGCGAAGGGCCTCTGCCGCGGCTGCCTTTGCTTCAGCTTCCCGCAAGTCCAGTCCGTGGATACGTGAGCGTTCTTTCCGTGCGTCATCGCGTGCCCGCGCAAGCTGGTTGGAATAAGGCTGAAAAGGAGGAACGCCATCGCAATAGTTGCAAAATTCGAAATAGTCACTGTCACCAATGTCGACATGACCCTTGTTCATGACCCCATGTTCAATTTGCAATTCATTGATATACGACAAAGCATATCGGAACCGGTTTCGCCAGTACGAAGTAAGGGTGCCATTGTATTCTTCGTCATCTTCTTCTTCCTCATTAGAGCCTTTCCGATTCTTGACGGAGTTGATGGTGTTCTCGTCCAGGTTGACCGTGAAGTCCATGAAATCATACCAGGTATTGATACCCTCTTCTAAAAGGACACGAAGAACATATGGGTGGTTGCGCATCCATATAGCCTTGATGTGATACATTCGCTCCGTAAATAACTCATCGTTTGGTGAAATAGGCGCCATAATTGGTGTTCTGAAATCAGCGGTGATGAAGACGGGAGGTGGTGTGGCTGTTGCTTGGTTTTGATCTGCCAAAACGTTGGAAATTAAAGCTAGAATTAGTGTTAATACCTTCATTGTTGGAAAGCTACAGTGTGAAACAGAATTGCTTCGGTTGTGTTCACGCACACGATGATTCACGGCTGTTCTACTAGCCACTTGTCAACGTTTATCTGCCCACAGCTGTCTGTCGATGTAGGAAGATCTATGACCACACTTATCGGCGGGCAACAGAATTGCTACGTCGGTCGATAGTGGCAGCGACTTTAACAACCATGGAGAAGTGATACAGAATTGCGTGAACTTACTCAATGGAATAGCCAGGAGCTCCTATTCAAACAGAATTGCTTGAAGGAAAGAACTCGAGACTGTTAATCTGACAAAAAGGTGTAGAATTACACCACGTCAGATATTGCGTAGTAATAGCGGTTTGTCTATCTCAATGAAGAGAATAGCCTGAGTATCAACAAGTTGATGTTTATGTTTATATATTTATTCGAATTGTGTGAAGAGTAAAGATTTACTCGTCTACGCAATATCTTACGTACGATGTACCGTAAGTTTCCCTAATATACCATAACTGTATAGAATCCGTACATACACGAAATATCGTATTTTGTGTCAGCGATTTCCTGTTGGACCATTTGATGCCTCCCTTTTTGCATGATTTTCACGGCGAACAATGCATTGGTTGCCTTGTTCTTTGATAGCCTCACTTCCGAATGCCCCCTGATCCAATCTTCTGCATTAGAATATAATCGTTGACAATATATCGGAAGCGAAGAAAATCACCGCTAGCGAGACCGTCTGGTTTAGTTGCGGGAGAGCTACATGTCTCCTATCAACTGAAATAGTCTTTGATGAGTACACCTTCATTTCGGCATTGTTTGATACATCTGTCAAATGCCTCCTTGGCGGAAGCGGAAAGCATAGGTGGTTGAATGCTCGTCACTGATTCCGAATTTTTCACTGCGTCCATGTACGAAGAATGATTGCTTTTTGTTGTAGCGAGCCAATCGGTTACACTCTCGCGAGAACAATCGTCGTCGATGGATTGATCAAATGTTGAGACGATGCCGTCGAATTTTGTCAGTTCGTCGGTGCTTTGACATTGAGTTGAAAGACTGTCGTCGCTGCTACGACTGTTACTATCTCCACGATTGTTCACAATGCACGGAAGAATGCCAATTCTCAATTGATGTGAGGTTGTTGATGATGATGAACGTGAGTCATCACCGTCTATACACGAGTGATCATCGTTATTGATGAGAGGTGATGAATGCTGGCAGCCCATCGAGAAGCGGTGCTCTAGATTCAGATTGACCCGCTGCAACGTTCCGGTTTAGCGAGTTACTAAACAGGGTGTAATTTTTACTACTAAAATATATAGTTGTTGAAGTAAACCCTGTGTTTTGATCGCTAACCGGAACGTTGCCTGTAGTGCAAATGTCGCAAAAGGGCTTCCTGGGCGGCCGGGCGCGGGGGCGGGCGCGGGGAAGCATTTCAAAAGATTTCAAACTAGTACCCGTATGTATGTACATAAGAAGTACTAAGACATTCCAAGAGTAAACAAGCGGACTCATCCTGCTCCTTTTAGGGGGAGGAAGACTGACAATTTTACAATCTGTGAGTGCTAGCTGTGCAGTCAATTATTGAGGATCACCTCACTAACTCGGTGTATTCGTTCCTTACGATATCATTAAATCTACTTGTGTGATCATCTCATGATCTTTTCTTCCTCGATTCATCACAATCATCCTAAATCCGAAGATACCAGTATTTCTACGTACCAATAGAGAATCCATACCTACTCTACCGAATGCTATATTCCTCACTCCCCTATGAGCACTCACAGATTGTAAAATCTGTCAGATAACAGTCTCGAGTCTTTACTTCAACCTTTTTGGTTGGGTTTTAGAGCGAACACTAACAATCATCCACATTCCGACCGAGGTCCGTTTCGTCTGATGGTTGCTGATCAAGCTCACTGCCATTTTCGATCAGAAGTGACCGAAGGTCCCAGTAGATTGAAGTTTGGACAAGATCTGATTCGACCGAGGTCATGAAGATAAGGGAATTTATTATGCACCATTAAACCGGGTATTTTATTTTTTCAGAGACGTGAACTCGGTCCCGAGGACCTGACGAATTTTGACATCATTCGGATAACTGTAGTTCCCATTATGCACTTTATTATGGGGTTCAAGAATCAACTATGGTCTAAATTATGATCCCTAAGGATGAATAACTTCATCGTTGTTAATGATGATACTTTCATCGATCTTATCGTGATACAACAACTGAGCGTGAAATATACTCAAGTCGTCCGAGGCCCACTTGATTCTCGCTTCCCTGAGGAGGCCCCTTTGGGTAGATTTGGATGACATGTTAATGGATATGAATTTGATTAACGCCAGGAAAAATCGGAAGAAATGAAGGCAACAACAATTCGTTATCCCCCTTTTCAACCGCGGGTAACAACAACAACTGGGAGGGATTTTATTATTGTCCCCCATCCCATTGTCTCCAACCTGATCTCATCGACTTTAGGTTTAACCTTGCGTGGATATCCGGCGCTTCCACATGAGCCACATCCATTGATCTGCATGGATGCGAAACGTTCCTTTGGTGAGCAACACGCCTCTTTGATCGTGGCAATCCAAACCGATCGTTGGAATTTGGGGAGAGGCAGAAAATAATTCATTGGTTTCGCTGTTGAAGGGATCGGGGGAGTGTCATGCGACCATTTTTGTTTCGGTTGAAGGGGAACATATCAAACGACGCGGGGGGTGGATGTTTCCATTGTTTGGATAGTTATTACGGACGCCAATGATATTGTATGGGAGCCAGTGCTGTTTGCCAATCATGTCGACCGTCTCCATGTCGTAATATGTAAGTAGGCCCCTCACGTTGGAAACAGGAATTTTCGCATGCGCCACCTGTTGGTTGTGAGATAGGGGAGCTAGTATTTGACGATGTCAAGTATCATATGGCTACTACTGTGGATGTTTCGGTGGTATTATTATTGTGACTACCGGTATTATTGTGCCTGCGATGACCCGGTGGCTAGTCTTTCGAACAATGGGATTTATTACAAGTCAGGTGACAAGTCTTTCCCATTTGCAAGTGTATATTCTTTTCATTTTAATGGGTTTAATGTCGTCGACGTATCACCTATGCTCACATATCTTGCTTGCAAGTCTGTTGGAAATAATGTTATCGACAACCGTTTTGCTAGCGGGACGGTGCTACATGGGGACAGACTTTAGATAACGCAAACACAAGTTACATGAAGCTTCCTGTAGGGGGAGAGTTGATACTTACACAAGTTCATGACACTCGGTACGAATTGATCGCGGCAACGATGACATGCGTGATAGGCGTGTATCACTTCACGGAGCGAGGGGGAACACAGTACTGGAAGAGAATTGTTTTTCTTTGGGTAATGGAAGCTTGCTACTATTACGATGGATTGACTGGAAACTCCTTCGTCTTTCACCGTAGTATTTGACGATGCACTCACTTATGGCGATGGAAAAGGACACAGTTACAGACGAGGATGTTATTTCTAGAGAGTTCGCTGCATCGACGTGGGTGCCTGAATGGGGAGAGCACGAAGGAGTTCTGACGAAGTCAAGAGCTGAGAACTGAGGGAGAATATCTTGCAATTGATAGAAGGATCATCGTTTGAGATATTCGTTGGTTGGTATTGATGATCCTTATGGATTTATGAGTTATGAGGTGCATGAACCTTGCAACAATGGCGTTGGGAATAGCATGTACTCAATGGGGGCGCGTGCTTCCAGGATGTATTACTGCATTCGGATTTATGCCGCGCCAGCTGGATTTGCGATAGTGATACATGGTGGAAGTCAATTTCGTTGCATACTTAGTGACGTGCGAGCAACTCACTAGGTGGTGAACTCGTTGGTAGCCTTTGACGCACTGATCCACAGTGGGGGGGGGGGGGTACTCTGCGGCACGAAATCGGTTAGTAGATGGATCCATCTTCTTGCGCGTGCTCCGTCCTATAGCGCCATGGATTGCGATCGTATCGGATTGGTCTCTTGGATGTGTGCCGTGAACTTCTACGCACGCAGATAGGACAGTGTGTACGTAAAGTCATTCACGATGGGGAGCACACATCCACGAGGTTCAACGGAGAGATATGTTTGTACGAAGAGTCAGGGAGCAACGCACAATGCTTGATTGCAGACTCCCCATACAAGCTTGGTCTATTGGGAAGTAAACTTCTGAGTACACCAATCATGTGGTCGATGATGCGGTCGACAACTACGGTACTGGACGCAGTGCATGCAACGTCCAACGCTGCATCCGGGAGTGCATAACGGATTCCCCATCTACTTACGCTGCTGGTTGATCATGGAGCGCTAATCGCGTGTTGGGCTTTGTATAGGCAGCAGCAACCTTGTATTCCACCGTCTTAGGGAGACGAGAGGTACACAGGCGGATTAGCGCTGTTGTGCTGACCTTTTACGGAACTGCGGCGTTGTCGACACTAGCGTTCTGTGGTGAGTCATCGGATGAGCGAAGGTAGTCGGTTGTTGATGCTGCGAGTCTACCGCGATGGACTATACTAGCGCTGAGACTGCATCTACTTTACCCTGCAGCATGAGTGGAGCAAGGGTCAAGCTTAAGCTATCACCCCTGCGATTTAGGGTACTCGGAGGTCTTGGTACGCTGATCATCGCAAGCTAGAACCCGCTATGCACAATGCATCATCTGGATGGTCGTACATGAGCCCTTCTCCTTCCCTCCCCATTTTGTCACGATCAGTGTCGAGCGATATTCGTGTTCGTGTGCTCCCCAGTGCACTAGATTCAGGAGTCTATGGACCAGCATCTGTCGGAGACGAGCTGGACCATAACGACTACGTCCGAATGTCACCCCATAGTCCTCAATTCGTTGACGCATATGGCGACGGAGTCAAAATCTCCACTACGACGATCATGATTGCCATGATACCAAGCAGTCTCCTTTGCCCCAGCAATCAGAATTGGACAATTATCGAATCATGGCGGTAAGTGGAGAAATAATAGCATTTCGGTAGTAGTAAGGTAATGAGAACTGTGCTCTTATTGGGGTATACGTTAGACAATACTGTGTATAACGTGCGGATTTAGGGCATCGATTGGTGAGGAATGCGTCAGGAATAAGGATACAGATCTATCGGAGGACTGATGGCAGCACGAGTCGGAGTTCTAATGATATACGTCAAGGAACGAATGGACTACCCGATGTTAGTGAGGGTGCATCTGCTCAATAATTGACTGTCACAGCTAGCCACTTCAGCAGGAGACTTGTAAAATCATGTTCTCAGGACAATTCGAGTAAAAGTAATCCCAATGAATAGGTACAGTAATCCTAACCCTACCCATCCAGGTCCGACACCTATTGCACAAGGATAGCACAGGCGTTCTGCACGCGTGTTCTTCGATTGGTCACTTATTCCCCACGTTGCCAGTATCGTGCTAAGCGCATCCCATAAGGAGTTGTGCGGTTAATCGGTGAGTCACTGCGGACGCCGCCCGAGTCAACTGGTAGACTGTGACTCAGTCACATATCTTTATTCTTTATATTTCCACTATAATGAGCTCCACCATCGTGGATTTCCCTTCATTCCCTTCGCGGAAATATTGAAGTCAGCGCACTTTCACTACCTACTAGAAAGTACCACATATGCGTACATATTGGCAGAGAGTCCGTATATACAGATTATCTGTCACTCCCCTACGACTCGAAATCGATATACCCGAGTTAAACGTGTGGAATGTGTTGTCTCCTCCTATTCAACATGTTGCAAAAACAAAATATTGATCCAAAGAAGATCCCAGACCTTGCATTAGAATGATAGCGCCAGCGTTCGCGTAGAACATCAACTTTACTAAACTCAACCCCACATGTCGAAGTGTGTTCACTGCGCAAGTATTGCCACCAAAGGTAGGAGTATTGAGGCGATATGACGCGATGGATATAATCCATAGCACAAAAGGTACCGTGATCCTATACCAAAAAGAAGTGTCCTCGTGACCGTCAGGTACAGCAGATCTCTTCTTATCGCGAAGTCTTGTAGTTCCGCCGTTACTGCAATTATCTGACATCGAATGACACCAAAGAAACGTTGATAGATGCAATTGAAGCGTGAAGAGATTCGCATAGGATACTGACAATGGCGACGGATCTGAAGTTTTGTTCCTAGAGAAGATACAATAAGCCGAGTTGTCATCAATGTTGCATGGATGTAGAAACCGTATCATCAGCGCAGGAATGTCGTCGCTTCATGAGTTGTTGCGTGTGTGATTCTCGTAGACTCCAGATAATGAATGATTGTCAGTCGTAACAACGGTATCCTGAACGAAGTTGACATAGATTGCATTGTCTAGTCCGCATATAAATCGCTCCCATTCTACCCGCGAAGTACAAGTAACAGTCTCTTGATACTAACAGATGAAACATTGCTCCGCAGTTTCCAGCGTGGTCCTCATATACAAGCAGCACAAACTTGATAGTTGGCTTTGTATTTCGCTTGTCGAAGGAATCGTTGTCTCTTCCAACCAAGATACCTCAAATAAGAGTAGCCGAGTCGACAGTGGAAGCAATCGCCGTAGTAAAATGGTTGTGTATGTTGCAGACGTACACAAAACATCGCAGTAGATGCGGAAGATGAGTTGTTGAACACAATTGAAGGTGACTTGTCTACGGCTCCCCCATGCTGTGTCAGTGTGTCACAGACGTCAAGAGATGATGTGTCTCCGTCTTCCCAATCGACGATGCTAAATTAGCATAGAACTTGCCATCGTCCGTAATGATCAGTTTTGTAGCTCAAAAGTCATGCTGAAGGACGCAGATGATTAGCACAGCGAGAAGATTGGGTAGAGTAGCTCCCTCACGACAAGAAGATACGCGAAGAAAGGTGACTATCTCCAAGGAAGACATTGGTGATAACACGGCGAATCACGAAGGTAGATGATCGTTAGGCTTGATGAATCGACGGACGAGTAGTTGTGGATGTCGGATAGTTTCCAGTTGTCAAGACATCAAAGCGAAGGCAGCGGAGATGATGAGTGTTCTCAAGACACAAAAGCTCCCCAATAAACCAGCGATGCAACACAAGAGGAGATATTGATCGTACGAACATCATTATCGATGATCAAACAATGTGACATTATTTGCCAAGCAACACAACGTTGAAACTCAAATGGAGACATGGATGTCGAAGTTCGTTGGTGCATGGAAAACTCTCCCAGAGAGTAATGCCAGATTGATATCCTCCACCAATAAGACAGCATCATTGATACACTCGAAGTGCAAGACGCGCAAGAAGTACTCTCCCAAAGTAAGAGACTTGATTAAGTTGATGGGTTGATGTTGGACTTCTTCCAGAACTCAAAAGAAACGTGTCTTGTATATCTTTGTAGGCGAAGTAATGGTCGAATGAAAGACAACTCCCCACGTAACGAGAAGGTGCAACACGAAGTTGCTGATCGAATCGTTGCGCCAAAGATGGAATGAAGACAACGTAATAGCGTAGATCACTCCGATAATGATGAATAGTATCACCCTCCATACCTGGGAATACGAAATATCGTCATGTAATAACTTCAATACCACACAAGAAGAATCGTGCGAGGAAATATAAGTGCTCCCCATAATCAACCGCATGATGATGTAAATAACATCCGACCAGCGCCAGCGACAACTATATGCTGCAAATTATTTGAGAACAGAACGATTGATGACGGTTGCCAAGGTCCTGCGGTGGAAGTAAATGATGCTACAAGGAAGTTGTGGTACATCACATAGTGAGTGGGCAAGGTGTAGCTGACATGTTCACCAGCATCAAAATCTAATGACTTGAACCTTCCTTGTTCTATAACATAGGATAGATGAGGCATGAACCGTCTAGAACGTCCACATCGATGGTTGATGTTTGATAAAAAGAGCTTTCCGTCTGAACCATACTGCGATGTTGGAGTAGAACATCTTTTGTGTTGGATTGTTGCTTGCGGGGCAAAAGATGAATCCTCCAGGGAAGTAACCCATCAACATAAGGAGTGCTTTCGTTGTTCTTTTGAAACAATATAAACACAGAGTTGCAATGTAGAAAAGGCTGGATGGAAGCATTATGCGGAAAGCTTGCATATAGTGTAGACTTGATCATGTCAGGAGGTGGCAACATAATATGCAAGACACAAGACAAACTGATCGTAGGGACAGACAAGCGTGCCATCCCTACAGAAGTGATATGAGTCGATCCAGCACATGGCATCCAGCGGCGGTCGATATCAGAGCAGACTTAGGCGTAAGAAGACATTTTCCACAATCCCTCCCCCATCATTGTATGGAAAGCATCCCGATTAGAGGTTGACACAATAATGCATAGAAGCATAGGCAAAATATCTGAGTCGGCGAAGGAGTATGACGGCGTAAGTTATTAGTCGGCATCGAAAGAAGGTACATCGTCAGTACCCGGAATGATAATATCAGTGATAGAAACAAAAGGTCCATCGTCCTCCTACCATCATATGTAAGGGTCATGGTGGAAAAGATGCACAAAAGACCCAGAAATGGGTGTCGGTATGGCTATCCCGTCTCTCCCCATAAAGTGTCTCCTATAACGACGGCACAAATTCAAACCATATAGAACATGGAAATCATCGTTGTGAACAGAAGGACCGTGTCAGTCAACTGATATCCTTGCGCCAACGAGGATGGTAAACTTGAAGGCTGATGAAATTGACGTCGATGTGTTAGTTGATTGTTTTGTTGTTTGTTGAATCCAACCAGAATACGAAAGTAGGATCGGAGGGAGATGGTGTGATCCCTTTTGAGTTTAGACTCCCCATCTAAAATATTCGGTGGTAGATTGTGTATGCTTCCGATTCTTGACTGAATTTATTTCGTCCGGATTATCCATGGAATTGATGTA